>JAKZJZ010000497.1:0-47407 GCA_022702705.1 Papilionanthe hookeriana x Papilionanthe teres
ACATTTCTTAATATTTATTTTACATCAATTTCAACCCTAGCCCAACATTGGCCCAAGTTAGCCCAATTCGACCTACATCGGCCCATTCACCAAAAGAATTCAAATCCAACCCAATTCAAGTCCAAACTACCCCAAATTTGCTTCAAGTCACTCATGACACATCCATGAGCTAAACCCAACAATTATTTGGCCCAACCTCTTTACAAAATTTCATCCCAAAATCCATTTTAAAATTCAAGAGCCCACTTTCCTAATCCATCTTAAAAGCCCATCTAAAACCCTTTCAAAAAAGCCCAAAATTCTTCCAAGGCCCATATGACATTTCCCCTCATCATACTTTCAATTAAAATCATCCCTAAGTCCTAAATTCATCATCAAATAATTCCAAATCAAGCCTCATGCCAAATCACCCCTAAATACCAAAATTTTCCTTAAATCCATTTCCATGAAATCGACTTTACTTTTCCCAAGCCAAATGGAGCTATGGAGCCATGCATAAGCCATATGCAAGCCATGAGAGCCTCTTTACATGTCACCATGCCATTTTGGGCAAAAGGAGGAGGCTCTTTCCTTAACTCCTAAAGGTGGTTAACCACTTACATGATTCCACTAAACCATGCTTAAGCCTAATCGTACTTGGATCGCGACTCGACCCCACTAATCAAGCCGATCCAAATCACTTTCTCCTCAGCCTAAACCAGGCCTCGGGTGGTGCACCTAGCCCAAATGGGTGGGTCGACCCATTTAGGTCCAAATCTAGCCATGCCCCATTCCACTTCGGATCAAAGCCTTTACACATGTCCATGGCCAATCGACAGACAAACCTCCAGCCCCCGACCCACCCGACCTCGAGGGTGACCCATGCTCGGCCGGCCGGCCACCATGCCGCCGGAAAACACCATGGCCGAGAGCTCACATGTGAGCCAACATCGAAATTCTCACTCGCCGAGCCGCCCCATCCCTAGTGGTCACCATGGCCGATCTTCTCCTCACTCGCAGCAAACTCGATCCCAAGCCCTAACTCTCCCCGGGAGGCCCCCCAGCCCACTCTATTTAAACTCCACCCCTCTCGGCCACGAGGGGAGCCAAGCACAAACCTTGCCGAAACTCCGCCAAAATTGTTCCAAACCCTTCACCATCCTGAGAGCAGCTTGATCCCCAGTGTCAACTTGCCCTAATCCCCACCAACAGAGCCCAATTTCTCAACCGAAATTCCACCCAAAACCAGGACACTTTGCCACAGCTGAGCCAATCCTCAAATCGACCGGTCCTACACCTTCACCGGACCAAGAGGAGAAGTTTCCCACCGAAAGCCCCATCTCCAGTGCCACCCAGCCTGCTCCAGCTCTCCAAGCTTTGTGATCGGCCGTGGTCACTTTCATAGCTAGCAATCCACCGCACTCAGAGACTTCATCCGGAGCTTGCCGGGACCCAATCGAAGGTGCAACAACTCTCGTATCGAAGCCACACTTCTCCGAGCCAAGGTACGAGTTAACTATTCATCCCGAGCTTCCGGAGATTCTCCATTTCAAATGCCTTAGTTTCAATGCATGTTAGCCGTATAGATGTGTTCGTCTCTTCAAGACGAATCCATAGAGCATAAGAACATGAAAATCCATCGAGAATCGAGCGAGATCTGTGGATTTAGGTGGACTGGCTCTCGGCGAGAACACTCGGGGACGATGAACGGATGCCGTCCATTCGATACACGCGCGCACGGACGGCCAGTGATCGCGTCGGACCAGGAGACGGCACGAGAACCGCGGGCCCGGCCGCCGACTCGTGCGGCGGCGTCGAACGGGAGCGCGACGCGCGTGCGTTCGGAGTCGCCGAGGCCGACGCGGCGCTCGCGTGGATAAATAGAAAATTAGGTATTTTTCTATTTATTTAATTCCCTAAACTTCAAAAATTCATATCTCTCGTGTAGAAAAATCACAAAAATAAAATAAAAATACCTCTCGTTTCAGCGAACAGTAGGAGAATAATGTGGAAAAGAAATCATTTAATTTAATTAAGTATTTTATTTTTTATGATTTATTTACTCTCTGCATACATTTAATTCTCCATGCATGTATACAATTCACCATGGCATGAGACCATAGGATTTTAAGCCTCCGAACTCGGGAACATTCCCCGAATTTTCCAAGGTCGAGGCCATCTCTCGTGAAAAGTTATTTATTTTTCAAATGCATGTTGTCGTTTTGAGTATTTTAATTCCAAAAATTAGCATGTTGTGAAATAAATTCTAGAAATATTTGGTGATGTTCCTTATGACCAGAGAACTCTAGGAAAAATAAAGACTCGAGTTAATTCACTCGCATTAACCCTAATCGGCTTAAACACCTAAAATAAGTCTTTAATTAATTAGAGTTAACCAGGCATCAAATTGACTTGAAATCAATTCTCCACTCGACCTTTAGGATCGTAGGAATCCACCATAAAAATTTGAGGTCAATTGGACTCGGTTAGCCCCAACTAATCGGGTCGATTAAGCCACTTAGCCATTTTAAACTTTAAAAATTCATAACTTTTAAAATACTTTTTAAAAATTCACCAAATTGGTTTTGGAGCCTCTCTGATATCGTGGAACCTAAGAAAATTAAAATTTCAATTTTCTAAAAAAGTTGATTTTTAATAATATTTTAATATTTTTAATAATTAAAAAATAATAAAAATCACAAAAATAATAAAATTCACCAAAATGTCACATTTTGAATTTTAATCACTTAGGAACAAATCCCACATTTTTCCTAAGTCTATTTAGTGAGATATTAAATTTTAAAGCCCTAGGGTAATTTTAAAATTAAAAAAATGTATTTTCTAAGCATTTTCACTAAAATAATTATTATAAATCATAGAAAAATCAGAAAATTGCAAAATTTGATTCTCTGGTTTCCTTGATATCAGAGAGATTTTTGAAAAATATAAAATCCATTTTTCAACATTTATCTTATTTTTAAATTAATTAACACTCCAAAACTCAAAATAATTATAATAAAAATAATATAATTCAAAAAATCACCAAAATTGGTCCAAGTGCTTCTCTGGTCATTAGGAATGTCCCCTAATTTTCTTAAGGACAGAAACTTTCCCTTGGTCATGTTATCAAATTTTCCTTGAAAATCTCTATTTTCCACCAAAAATAATTATATAAATAAATTAAATACAGTAAAAATCACATTTTCTCCTCTCATGTCTTTATCGACATATGAGTGAAGTCACATAAAAATTTCAAGTTCATTTGAGTTCAATTTAGTGAGTTATGAAATTATTAAGCTTAAAGGGTAAAATGGTAATTAAAATCTTTAATCCTTAATTAAAACTTTAGGTTTAATAAAAAATCAACAAGTAAAATATTTGATCCTAATCTGATTTGATGATTGAAATTTAAATAATTAAAGGGTAGAAACCCATTAAATAATTTTTAAAATGATTAAACTTTAATTAAATAATAGACATTAAATTCGAAGAATAATAAAATCGAATTATTAAAATAAGGGATCTTTATTAGGAAGAGATTTATTCTTTAATTTAAAAATCCCTAAATTAATTATATCAACTAATACTCAATTTTTAATTAAAATGATAACTCAAATTTAAAATATTAAAAGACTTAATTTCAATTAAAATTAAAAATAAAGTAAATTAAAGATAAATTAAATTAAGATTAAATTTAAAAATTAAATTAAATTAAATTAAATAATTAAATTAAATTAAATTAAACAATTAAATTAAATTAATTAAAATTAAATTAAATTAAATCAAACAATTAAATTAAATTAAATTAAAATTAAATTAAATTAAATTAAACAATTAAATTAAATTAAATTAAATAATTAAAATTAAATTAAATTAAATTAAATAATTAAATTAAAGTTAAATCAAATCAAATTAATTAAACACCAAGTCAAATTAAATCAACTATGTTAAACTAAATTAAAACTCAATTAAATTAAGTTAAATTAAATATAACATCACCTAAGACATAAAAGAAATTAAATATAAAACAACTTCAACACTATTCCAAATTTAAACTCTTTAACTTAAACCAAATCATTCGAATACTAACTTACCCTCGAAAGCTTTAGTTATTATAGCTCCTAAATAAAACATTAAATGAAGTGTCACTTCACTCATAGGATATTCAAATGTCCTAGTTCACCGAGCAAATTAACAAGACTTGAAAACCTCTGACGATCGATTCATTTATATAATTAAATTCATTCGGACTTAAAACAATCCTGGAAATATTGAAAAGATGTTTAAGATTCTTCTTAAGCACTTCCTCAATATGATAAGATATTTATAAGAACAATCGGACTTAATTGTCCTTTCGATGAAGAAAATCGTCCTCAAACAAAAACACAAAGAACCTAGACGTCATAGGAGTCGACTAGCTATGTGATTAGAATTTGGTAGTAAAACCATAACCTTTCCCCTAGCCTTTACCTAGGAACTCGCTTAAATATTCTAATCGTGTTTTAAGTGCAATTCGGATGACGTGGAAGACCCTCCGGTACGCTTTTATTTTATCGCAATTTACTTTCGCAATTTACTTTATTGCAAATGCATTTTACTTTTCTCGCATGATAAAACAACCGTTGCATGAAAACCCACACCTTTAGGATAACCCCTAAAACTAAAACCAAAACTAAGTTAAAAGTCATCGCAAGATAAAATTCACCGCCACAACATTTCAAAAGATAAAACAACTCAAAATTTAATCACAAACAGTAACACAAAACTACAATTGCAACTAAATTAAAACGTCCCGTCGGATGATCGGAATACCTCTGATGATGTAACCTACGTGTTGCTAACGGGATTTCCCACTGTCTAAATGAAAGTGTGGAACTCATTCAACTGAGTTTAGCAAATTCATCCGGACTAAGTGAATCCGATAAAAATAATGATGCCGAAGGATGGAACCGCGGGATCTTAACCGTGTCGTTATAATCAACTTTAAGATTTGTTTTAAATAAAACATAAAAAACACTTGGAAATTAAGATTTTCTCTAAACCAAAACACTTCTCTCATCCCCCGATTTATGATTTCTAAAACTAAACCTCTCGCAACAACAAGGAGCTCTGGAGCACTATGGGCAAGCACGACCATCGTCATCAAGAAAACTCGAGTCTACTTCAAAGAAAATTTTCCTAGAATTAAAACAACCAAGCCATAGGACTTCGAGGTAGCTCGCTCTAGTGCAACATAAATCCTCAACTCTTCGTTGTGCATTTCCGTATCGCAAATTAAGCCCTAACCTAGTCTTAGGATTCCGAGGTAGCCGTCCGATACGACATAAACCCTCACATTTTCTGTGCTATTTGCTTGATTTTATCATACAAATATAAGCCCTAATTAATTAAAATCGCAAGATCGAAATACTAAATAAACATTAGGACTTTCCTAAATTCAAGCCAAACGATAGATAGTCGGAAATTATCGAAGTTCACTTCGAATCGTTGATTTCTCCTACCTTTCTTCCTTTCGATTCACAAAACAAAATGTTCCAAATTTGATCCATTCCCTATCGAAATTCCAAAATTCAATCTTCGAAAACCTTAAACTTCGAAATTCTTGAGAGTGTAATCATCGATTATTATCGAGAGTTTTCTTAGGTGATTCCCGTCACTTAAGATGTAATTAACTATATGGGCTCGCCCTTATGTGGAATTTTAAAGAACCTGTGTAATATAAACCCCGTTTAATGTTTTCATATTAAGCAGTGGAAACTTGTCGGCTTATAAAATTGGTTCACGTACCAAACGGATGTCACTAATCTTCTAGTTTATTTAATCAAGCCCCACCATCAAGCAATGGTGTCTATCCTTAGTGATAGAGTACACTAAGCCAGTGGTGCGGTGCTCGTTTATATAAACTATTTGGGATGCGAGATCGGCTTAATCTCATATCTTAAAACCTTCAAATTTAAAATTATTTTCAAAATCAAATACTACTTTTCAAATTATTTATTTTAATTAAATTAAAAATTCGCCGACGATTTCGTTAGCGACCCCTCTTCAAAATAAAACACGACCTAAAAAATAAAAAAAAAATAAGCCGCACAGATTTCGGCGACTCCACTTGGGAATATTCCTCTCTCCATTATAATCAAATAATTCTCGTTTTCAAAAATCAGTAGTGTATCCATGTCCCTAATGGATCAAACTACTCCTCTTTCCGTTGGAATACTATGTTCATTTCTATCTCGAACAAGTATAGCCAACATTCTCTCGGATTTAGGAGCCACCGTTTAGTACACCCCTAAACAGAGAGGTTCCGAGATCCTTTTACCTCATTTCCGAGGCGGGTGGACCCCCAATAAGTGTTAGTTTAGAGTGATCCTTCGAGTCGGGAAGTCTTGCTTAAGACTTTCTTTTCCTTTCCGAATCGGTTTCCTTACCTTCTCTACACCTTTCGAACGTTCCGTTCTAAATAAACAAACCCTCTAATAAATGATTCTTTTAACAAATGATTCTTTTTATAAATACATGAACAAAGAATGAGTTCTGACTCTTTTCAGTTCCTTTCTTTTCGTCCCGAAGAAAAGAAGCATAACTCGAGACCGACAACCGAATCTACCTCGCAGAAATGGAAGCCCCGAAACCGATTTTCTCCTTCACCAACGGACCGGACTTCGCCGTCTATAAGGATGAACCGCCCGACAATGGGGTCATCCGATTCGGACAGGGATTTGAAAACACGAACGTCAAGGTCACCGACGTCTCCCTCTTCGCACCGACGAACAAGGTATCCGAAGCCGAGGAACCACCGCTCGAGTTCAACCTCAGGTCGACCCAAGAGTTTCCTCCCCGCAAAGGGTCCCGACTCAGAGGAGTACCGCCGTCCGCAGAGGATCGTTCTCACTACCCCCACCGGTCTAGTTGTTTCCGCACCTACCCCGACTTCGCCAAATCAAAGGGGAAAGAAATCCGTAACTATGGTAAACTCCGTTACCGCGGAGGGTACTGGATCTTCCCGTAAGACCTTCGTCTTCGAAATCGGGTCCAGCTTCGAAGATTCCGTCGCCGACAAAGACCCAAAGAAGAAATAGAAATAGAAGGATCGCCAGTGGAAGCCGTAGCCGCCGAGATTGCTTTCCCGGAGGAAATTCCGCAGCTGCCGAATATACACCGCTACCGAATATACACCACCGCCCGACTACATACCACTTTTGGGAGGAAGCATGTTCCATCCCCTCTCCGCCGCAGAGGATGAGGAGAATGTTCGCAAGATTGCCGCCACATTACCTCGACCCGCATACTACAACGATAACCGCAAGAAAAGAACTAGAACTACGCCGTTTCGCTCGACCGCAAACTTTGGTAGAAAAGCTAGCAAGGAAGGAAAACTCGCCCCGTGTCTGAAATTCTACGAAGGATGTGGCGGGTGCCGGCCAAATCCCGTCTCGGCCCCGAGTGAACCCGCCGTCATGATGTAAAAGCCAAGCAAGAGAATGAAGGCTAGCCCGCCCGTCGTAGTATCGTGATTGCAGACAGTGAGGATACCACCTTCCAAAGATTCGGGGCCGATGCACCATCCGGTCACTGACCTTCGTCGCTGCGAAGGATGGTGTGGCGTCCCACTACGGGGCAACTGAGACCGAAACAAGCAACTCGAGAAAGAAAGTCTCGCCAGAGGCCGGAATCCGAAGAAAGTGCTACCGCGATGAAGGGGACTCGTGAAAAAGGACCCGCAACCATCGCATGACAACCACAAAGATACACGAAAGCTCCGCTAGAAGATGCCATGGAAAAGCCGAGAACCGACATCCGACGGTCAGCAAAAGAAAGAGAAGAAAAGTTCGGAGACGAGATCGACTCATCGGAATCTCATGGACAACGAATATGCGTAAATCAACATGGTTGAGACACGAGCTTCATCGCCTCTCAAGGTGCTCCCAGCACTGCAGAAAGAGAGGAGCTCGTAACCGATGAAGAGACAACTCAGAAAAGGACGACACGATCGCTCAAATGGCGAAGAGGATGGAAGAGATGGCCATAGCTCTAGCCACTCTCCAAAGTCAAGTACAACCACATAGAGAGACACCCCCGTAAGTCATTCACATCGTAGACGGAGGAAAGGAAATTACATCCGTCAATCGGGACGACCAACTAAAAGGATACAACACAAAGTATGATCCCCGAAAAGGATATCAAGAACTTGGTAGAGCAAAGAAAGCGAGAAGCCCTAGCACAATCGAAGAACGGGACATCTATTCGGACGGTAGACCTTACCCTAAGAATTCGACGCCGTCCAATACCCAAAGGGCTTCGTACCACCTCCGTTTAAGACCTTCGACGGAACCGGAACCCCCGACAAGATGTCGCACACTTTCGCGCTGCTGTTGCAATGCCGGCGGAGCGATGCGCTACTCTTCCGACAGCTGTTAGCAGTCCGTCGTGGATCGCCTTCGACCGGTATGCAATCACCCAACGGATCCGTAAAGACATTCTCGCAGCTAGAGAGCCTCTTCATTAAGCCGATTCGTCGGAGCTCACGCACCACATCACTATGTGTGATTTAGCGGTAGAGAAACAAAGGCCGAATGAAACTCTAGTGGATTACATACTTCGATGGAGAAATTTAAGTATGAAGTGTGAACCACAACCGCAAGAACAACATGCAGCCAGCATCTCGCTTAAAAGCATTCACGGCCCGATAAGACTTCTCCTCAAGGGATTCACTATTAAGACTTTCGAGAAGTTGTTAAGCAAGGCCGGAAGCTTGCAAGAAGAGGCGAAGCAATTAAGTTTTGCCGACAAGACGGACAAGCGTAGCCGGTGAAGACTTTCGAAAAGAAATCCTGGGTCGTCAGCAAGCATTGACAAAGGCAAACAACCGATGCAAATACCACCGTAACGGCCGCAAAGAACCACAACAAAATTACCAAGAACCCCGGTCCAACTATCACTGTCTCCGCAAGATGAACAACCGTCTCGTCCGCAACGTACATCGAGGGAGCTTCCGAGCAGAGAATATCCGTTCAAAAATGAAGCAAGCACCAAAGATGTTCCGTAGCTTAATGAAAACTCCGCATTTCCACATGCCGAGCCCAAAAGACCAGAGGAAGTCAACAAGAAAGGTGATCCCAACTTTCGCCCCTACCATCTGGATGCTCGGGCACAAGATAGAAGACCGCATTACCTTCAAAAGTTGGCTCAACGACAACCTTCTGAAAGGAAATATAACAATCCCGAAGGAGTACATGAAGGAACCCCGTAAAGGAGGTTCCGTCAATGTTATCTCAACCGATCCCGTCATTCCGATGCATCCCTATGCAACCGACGATGGATGGACTACCGCTCTGACGAGATCTTCGAAGAAGATTTTAGACAACATCCGAACCGCTTCGGTGCGAGCTTCAATTCGTAGTTCGAGACCCGTTAAGCCGGTACTATCACTTGCGATAGAAGAACCACCTCGACAGAGACAATCGAAGAGAAGAAGAAAATCGACGAAGAAGAGGGGACCGAGATTCCTAAGGCTGCACTAGGGGCCGCTTATCCTAGATAGTTGCTTCCGATTCTGGGGAGAAATCCCTCGAACCTCCGATTTTGTATGATTATCCGCTCACTTCGGTGGGATCATATAATGATAAGGGTGATGGCGTTGGCTACGTTTCGACCGTTTCTAACGATTACGTAACTAGCGACAATCCGGCGTCGATTTCGATACCAACAACAATTCTCAAATCATACATGATCTCGACGATCAAAATGACGAAGAAGGCATCCATCAAGGAGGCTACGAGAGTTCAACAAGCAACGGATCTATCCGTGAGTTTCGAGGAGCTCCAGCATACATAGCAGTTGAGAGCCTTCAGATTTGGAAGATAATCCGTAAGAGCCGCTCATTCCGATTCAGGAGGAGACACCGACAAACTCAATACTAGATTCGAAGAAATTACGAAGTCAACCTAAGAAGTGGAAAAGTTCTACCTCCAAGAATGGGTCCAAAAGACAAAGGAAAGTGTGGTTGTTCAAGAAGAACCAACCCCAAAGAAGACATACCCATTCGAGAAGAAGCCGAGACACAGGAGAACAAAGTGACTACAACGTGCTAGCCCATCTTAGGAAACTACCGGCCAAACCGAGCATTTACGATGCTCTCATCTTATCAAAGGAGATGAGGGAAGCTCGATCAAGGCCTTACTTCGATCCGGAAATTCGCTTAACTTCAAATGGCCTGAGATTCCTTGGATGAGGTTCGCTCGTTAAAGGAACAGCCGAGGTGTTACCTTCACGTACAATGACCTACTACTGGGGATGCTAGCATCACAACCGACCGTCAGTACATTTCAGCTACAATCGGGAAGTTTACGCTCTCCGCAGTATTGGTGGATCCAGGAGCATCAATCAATATAATGAGTCTTCGAACACTAAGCATACTTGGAAATCGATGCTCGCGAGCTCGAGGCCGACAAAATGTTATTAAGAGGATTCAACCGTAAAGGAGAAAGAGCCCTCGGTCAATAACGCTACCGATGAAGACCGGTGATTTAGCAAAGACAACCGCAAAATTTCATATAATCGATTCGTAAACGTCGTTCAACGCTCTACTCAGGCCGACTCATGGATACATGAAAACAGTGATGGTACCATCATCTCTACACCGCTGCATCAAGTATTACGATGCGAGGGGAACAACGGCATCAAAGGAGACTTACAACCATTCTCCGTACATGAAATTGGAATCCATGAAGATGCAGCTTATTATGCACCGCCAAAGAAAACAATCTTCTCCAGAGATACCATAACAAATGAAGCAAAGAAAGTTCGTGACAACGAAGAACCCGAAGTTCTAGTCCAACAACCACTCACCACTCCCTTCCGGCGAGATGGTGAAGGTTTCTCCACAACTCGCATCCGAGGTCGAGGCCGGACGAGGCCGTGGCAGTAGACACTAGGACAATCGGATGTAAGAAACCAACCATCAATGTCGATCGGGAAGATAGCTTCTGAAGAGGAAAAAGAAATCAAGCAAGAAGCAGCAACAATAAGTCGAAAGAAGCCGCAATACAAGATCTCCCTCGAAGATGAAAAGAACGAAGAATACAAATCGATGTACGAGAAGATTAACCACTACGTACATACTATGACCCTAACTCCGATCCATTCTAATAAGATCGAGGGTATGGAGGTCAAAGAGGTACGTAGTGACGCGTGCAAAGCCGATCAAATTCTACCGCGGTGCTTCTTCCTCCAAAACCGAAAATAATGTACAATTCGAAGATGTCACTTCATCGAATTAATGGAATTACCTTTTGAGTGGTACTCTCCCCGTGTTCAAAATTTAATTCAACGTGGTTTCTTACCTCGACAATGGACAAAAGGCCAATCACAACATTTCGAAAAGTTATGGAATAACTCCGCCGTCCTCCCAATTCAAAGTATGGACTCTGATTCGCACGCAGGTCACCGACGATACCGAATTTTGCTTGGTTGTCACTTGCAAGTCCAATGAAAACCGCATGGAAACTACGTACGAACTCGAAGATTTACAAATCGGAGACGCTCCACCGTAATTCGAAGAAGAAATTAAATCCACAATAGATGAGTTAACTGGAAGTTAACTTAGGTACTAGCGAAGAGCCTGTACCTACCTTTGTTAGCTCCTTACTCAACAAAGAAGACTCCGAAGAAATAATCAAATTGTTAATGGAATTTAAGGACTCGTTTTGCTTCGGAACTACGATGAAATGCCGTGATTAGCTCCGCAGGTCAGCACCATAAGCTAGAGTAGATCCTACTTCGTCCCAGCCGACAAGGTCCCGTAAGAATGCGTCTAGAAATCGAACAACAAGTCATACCAAGTTAAAAAGCTAATAGACGCTAAATTTGTCCGCGAAGAACAATACCCGACTCGGCTAGCCAACGTAGTGCCACGTAAAGAAGAATGGTCGAATCGAATTTGTGTGGACTTCGCAGATTTAAACAAGGCATGTCCAAAAGATGAATTCCTCTACCAATTCCGTAACCGATGATCGATATTGCTTCGACACATGAAATATTCTCATTCATGGATGGATCTTCGTGATACAACCGCATAAAAATGGCTCCAGAAGATGAAAAGCTTACAAAGCATTCGTAACGCCGATCGGAGTATTTTGCTACACAATGATGCCATTCGGATCGAAGAACGCAGAGCAACCTACCAAAGAGCAATGACAAGAATTTTTGATGATCTCATCCACAATCAAGTCGAGTGCTACGTGGACGATGTCGTCATCAAAAGCAAAGTAAAGGAAAACCACTCGTATGATTCGAGAATTGTTTTCGAACGATTAAGACAATTTAACCTTAAGATGAATCCCTTAAATGCGCCTTCGGCGTCACCTCCGGAAATTCTTAGATTCGTTGTCCGACATCGTGGAATTGAAATCGACCCGGAGAAGATTAAAGCCATCTTAGAAATGCCGCCTCCCAAAACCTTAAAACAACTACGATCTTTTCAAGGGAAGTCGGCATATCTTCGACGCTTTATCTCAAACCCGTCGTAGGTGTCACCTTTCTCGCACTAGCTAAAAAGGACGCCAAATTTATTCGGGAAGAGAAATGCCGAAGGCCTTCGAAGACATTAAACAATATTTAATGACACCTCCCGTCTTAGCAGCTCCTAGCCTCAGTGTATCACTGATACTTTACACCGCGGCTCTGGACGACTTCTGAGCCCCGTTAGCCTGTGTCAATGATGAGGGTAAAGAAAATGCTCTTTACTACTTAAGCCGTCGTTTACTTCCGACGGAGGTAAGGTATCCCGCAATCGAAAAGCATTGTTTCGCCCCGATCTTCGCCGCTCAAAAGCTCGTGCATTACATGCTTTCTCATAAGGTCAACCCGATCTCGAAGTTTAATCCATCGCAATACTCGATGACTCGTCCAACACTTTCCTACAGACTTGCCGATGGTCAATGATATTATCAGCAATTCGATATAACTTTCGTGCCTCTCGCGTGCCGTAAAGGACAAGTCTTAGCAGACTTCCTCGCAAAGACACCCTTTACCGGCCGAATCTCCTCTCAATGATGATCCGCCGCATGAACAAATAATGAGCCTAGAAGACCCCGATGATCGACGTTGGGAATTGTATTTCGACGGAGCATCTTCAAGCACACAAAGACGAAGAATCGCAAGTGATAGTGCCCTGTAAGGCAGGAATCGGGCTAATCTTTATAACACCTGAGCTGGGGATGTTAAGATACTCCTACCACTCGACGTAACCGTGTACAAACAACGGCGTAATACGAAGCCCTCATAACGGGATTGGAATTAACCATTCAAACTGGGGTAACGTACATCAACATCTACGGGATTCACAAGAATCATTCAACGATCACCGGACAATACAGAATTTTTAAACCAAGACTCGAACAAGACTTCCAAAGATGCTATACAAATTGCTGAATAGATTCCAAATGTGACAATCTACAAAATTCCTAGAAAAGAGAATGCTTTAAGCAGATGCTTTAGCCTCGTCTCGCAAAAGAATTTGCCTCGTTTGCAAGATGAATCGTGGAAGTGTCAGCTCACCTGACGTCAGTCCTATCACAACTGACATAGACACAAGACACAAACCGAGAAAAGAAAAAGAATCAACAGAAGAAGGATGTAAAAACACGTAAGATCAGGCGATAACCTATCGATGTACTACCCGCAAACAGAAAGCTACCAGACGATAGGTCGCGGCCCATCGATCAAGAAAAGAACTCGTCTTACGCATTAATAAACAACACATTATACGAAGGTCTTTTCGATCAAATGCGGCTAAGGTGCCTAAGCGGGTCCGAGGCCCGTGAAATTGTTAAAGAGGTGCATTCAGACTCCGTGGCGCTCACTCGCCGGGTCCAAAGATGAAGATGAAAATTAAAAGACTAGGGTACTACCGGCCCTCGATGATGACCGACCGCATGAAAATCGCCAAGAGCCGTCACCAATGCCAAGTGCACGGAGTGGTTCTACATCAACCTCCAAATGTGCTACACCCGACAATCGCGTCGCGGCCGTTCGAATGTCAGGCACGTATATAAGGGTCCGATGTAACCACCATCTTCAAAAGGACATCGTTTCATTCTCGCGGCTACAGACATTACTTTTCCAAGTGCAAGGCTCCACTCTAGAGAAGTGAAAGCACACCACGTGCTACGCTTTTCAAGAACCAAGTCGTCTACCGTTTCGAGTGCCGCGCAGATCATCTCGTATACCGGCCGCATTCGAAGCACACAAATCAACAATTTTGTCGTGAGACACGAATCGACCGGCGATACTCAACAATTTACTACCCAAGAGCAAACGGCCTCGCCGAGGCTTTTAATAAAACTCTCGTTCAAATCTTAAAGAAAACCCCGGACGATAATAAGAGAAATTGGCACGAGAAATCGTTAGAAGCCTTACGTGCCTCACCGACAACCTTCGTAACTCCTACTCAAGCTACACCTTACGCTCCGGTGTATGGGTCCGAGGCAAGTGTTACCTTTAGAGGTTCGCCTTCCTTCACTCGTAACTGCAATTGCAAACAAGATCACGACGAAGAAAACGCCATACTACGACTCGAAGAATTAGAAAGCTCGGAAGGGAAAAGACTTGCAGCAAGCAACGTAACTTAGAACTATACCAAGCTAAGATGGTTCAAGCCCATGACAAACCGGTCCGCCCAAGAACCTTCAAAGTTGGTGACTTAGTTCTCGTTCTCAAGAGACCTATTCTCGCACACCGCAAGATAGGAGGAAAATTCGAACCCACTCGGGAAGGACCGTTTCGTGGTCGAAGCAAGATACTCGTGAGGTTCCTACCAGCTAGTGAATCGCCAGTGGAGAACGACATATGCTTCCAATCAACGGACGATACTTGAAAAAATATTACGCTACCCGATGTTTCGAAGGAATGAATTCTTCATCCCTAAGAAACACGGGTGAAGTAATTACTCGTGATCGGGTCCGAACCCAAAAAATAATAAAATGTGCTAAGATAAATAAAATCATGATAATTAAGTTTTCCTTGTTTCCTTTTTCAAATCAAGATCTCTTTCCGGATCTTATCCTACTTCATTCCCCGTTAAATTTCAAAATATAAGAATAATAAAAAATGTATCTTTAATAAACATTTTCTTAATGTTCTTGTTCTTAAGACAGCCCTCGATCCTTTTCCTTGTCTTTTCGCAGGAAATGTCGAACGGCGGTTGGTCTTGAACTTTAAGAATGGCGTAAGCCTCGCACTCGATGAAAAGAGGGTGAAAGATGGAGCGATAATCGAGATCGACTCGCATTTCGCACCGCAGCCTACAAGACGAGGAAAGTGACCGGGTCCCGCTAACCGAGAAGAACTACCCGGCAGACAAGCTGATGAAAGTGGGTGGCCCAAGCCACCAATCCAACAACAAGAAAAGAAAAGCAAACACCGAAGAAGACAAGAAAATGAAGTCCGTAGTCACTACAAATGGAGGGCAGAGCTTGCCGCCGCCGCGCCCGCAGAGATTCAAGAAGTTCGGAGGGCTACTCTCACGGCCACGCAACGAAGAAATAAGAATCGCCGCATCCGTAAAATGTTAACAAAACTAGCTGCGGACCAGCGCGATGAGACAGCTGCTAATGCCAACACTCACATTTCAAGGACACCGGCTCACCAGAACTCCGAAAAAGGAGGCCAGCTCCTAGAATAACCGTAAAGAACCAGTGAAATCTCCGTAAGATCGAAGAAAGAAGGCTACCACGCCATCGGATAGAACCACCAAGCAAGTGCATGACCTTGTTGCGTAGCTAACCCCGGGATGTCCCGATGTGCATCATCCCCGAGGAGCCGAGGTATGCAGGGGAACGTGAAGGGATTGAACCATATATCCCACAATATGTCACAAGGCCTCGCCATCTCAGCATCATTCCGAATACGAGCCGGAGAGGATGCGTAATGTTGAAAAGAAAACTTTCGAATACTTCGAGAGAATTAAAGGAAGAAGAATCAACATACTGAAGGCCTCGAGCTACACACCGACGTATTCTCGTAGTATGAACAACAAAGAAATCGTGGATCGTATCCGGATCCGAAAAGAATGGGCCGAGCAGCCGCCCGAGGGAAAACACATACTCGTAACCCCGAGATGGATGCCGTGGAAAGGAAGAATCACAATACAATGCGGATGTCGCTACAACTTTGCCGAAGACAGAAGGGAAACCCACCGTGATACTTCGTCATGGGCAAGTAGATCCGATGCCATTAGTTATCAAGAGAATGGTGAAAAGATCGATAACATGGAGGGTACCGCAGCAGTATCGCATACCCAATAGCCGCATTATCAACATCTACAAACAGGTGACCGCATACCCCCACATATCGATCACCACGACTTCGTCGACCTTTCGCACGCGCCTTTTCGAATGAGTGCAACATCATGTTCGGATCCGACCTCCGGATAGCAGAGCCCGGCGAGTTCCGAGGGCCAGCAAAGATACCTTTACCGGTGGGTTCCGTCATGATACCGCAAGGTAACGGAGCAGTATATCGCAAAGCATCGCATACTGCAGGTGCCAAGTGGAGCGAATCTCGCTACTTTCGTGAGGATGGACGACAAGAAAATACCTTACCATTTCCAACCGCATCCGTAGCCAGAGAACCTCCGGCCTTACGAGCCGTGAGTTACATGGGAAATATCACACCTCCAATGTACATCCAACCGCATCCTCGCCAAGGATGGCTTGGAAGGTGATGTTATCGACCATGTACCTCACTATTCGTATATGGATTTTCGACGATGATTCTTTTGATGGATCAACAAAGATCATACACAAATCCGTTTCGAGTCTACATGGATTGTATGAAATATATTCCGCATCGAGTCGTACGACGTATTTTCAACATGATTGGAATGAAAGTGACCATGTCACGTTTTGGCCTTCACCTCTTTTGTGCAAATTGATTGGAAACGCCATTAAAGTTAAATGAACTTCGAACAAAGAAATAGAAAAGAAAAAAAAAAGAGAATAAAAGAAAACTTTCTAAAAAAAAATCGAAAAATGACAAACACCAAGTTCACATGAACATTAAATAAACAACAAAATAAAATTTGAACCATTAAAAGATAAACGAAATCAACACAAATCTCAAATTCAATCTTTCCAAATTCCGAATCAAATTTCAATCTTTTCAAACTTCAAAATCAAATTCCATCCTTCCAAATTCCGAATCAAATTTCAATCTTTTCAAATCTCAAATCAAATCTCAATCAAATTCCAAATCCACTCTCGATCAAATTTCAAATTTGATCTTCCCAAATCTCAAATCAAATCCTCAATCAAATTCCAAATCCAATCTCGATCAAGTTTCAAACTTCGATCTTCCAAATTTCAAATCAAATCTTAAATCAAATTTCAATCGAGTTCAAACTCATCCTTCCAAATTTCCAAATTTCCGAATTCAATCTTTCCAGCTTCAAGTCTCAATCAAATTCAATTTCTTCCGCATCTCGAATCAAATATCAATACATCAAAATTCAAATCTTTTGGGTCGAGGATTTTACATCCAAGACCGCACCGCTTTAGGATTCTTTCCTATCGCACCGAAATACATCAAAATTCAAACCTTTTGGGTCGAGGATTTTACATCCAAGACCGCACCGCTTTAGGATCCTTTTCCTATCGCACCGAAATACATCAAATTCAAACTCTTTCGGGTCGAGGATTTTACATCCAAGACCGCACCGCTTTAGGATTCTCTTCCTATCGCACCGAAATACATCAAAATTCAAACCTTTTGGGTCGAGGATTTTACATCCAAGACCGCACCGCTTTAGGATTCTCTTCCTATCAGCACCGAAATACATCAAAATTCAAACTCTTTGGGTCGAGGATTTTACATCCAAGACCGCACCGCTTTAGGATTCTCTTCCTATCGCACCGAAATACATCAAAATTCAAACCTTTTGGGTCGAGGATTTTACATCCAAGACCGCACCGCTTTAGGATTCTCTTCCTATCGCACCGAAATACATCAAAATTCAAACCTTTGGGTCGAGGATTTTACATCCAAGACCGCACCGCTTTAGGATTCTTTTCCTATCGCACCGAAATACATCAAAATTCAAACCTTTTGGGTCGAGGATTTTACATCCAAGATCGCACCGCTTTAGGATTCTTTTCCTATCGCACCGAAATACATCAAAATTCAAACCTTTTGGGTCGAGGATTTTACATCCAAGACCGCACCGCTTTAGGATCCTTTTCCTATCGACCGAAGTACATCAAATTCAACTTCGGGTCGAGGATTTTACATCCAAGACCGCATCGCTTTAGGATCCTTTCCTATTGACCGAAATACATCAAGATCAAACTTTTCGGGTCGAGGATTTTACATCCAAGACCGCACCGCTTTAGGATTCTTTTCCTATCGCACCGAAATACATCAAATTCAAACCTTTCGGGTCGAGGATTTTACATCCAAGACCGCACTCGCTTTAGGATTCTCTTCCTATCGCACCGAAATACATCAAAATTCAAACTTTTCGGGGTCGAGGATTTTACATCCAAGACCGCACCGCTTTAGGATTCTCTTCCTATCGCACCGAAATACATCAAATTCAAACCTTTCGGGTCGAGGATTTTACATCCAAGACCGCACCGCTTTAGGATTCTTTCCCTATCGCAATGAAATACATCAAAATTCAAACCTTTCGGGTTAAGGATTTTACATCCGAGACCGCATCGCTTTAGGATCATTTCCCTATCGCAACGAAATACATCAAAATCAAACTCTCGAGGTTAAGGATTTTACATCCAACACCACTTTGCTCCGAGATATCTTCTCATCGCAACGATTCAATCTAATCAATTCAATTTTCTTTCGAGGTCGGAGATGTTACATCTAAAACCTCAAAATCCTAATTTTCATTTCAAATCAAATCCTTCAAATTAATTTCGACAAAACTTCAATCTAAATCAAAACTCCAAACTAAAATTTAAACTCACACATCAAAACATAAATTGAAACAAAATAAAATCTAAATCGAAATTCCCTCGCATCATGTGATTCGGATTCACCTCCTTTTCCTTTCCCCGCCGAGAGTTCAAGAATCTCCTGCTCCGTAGATATACTCGACACTCCCCAAACAGAACTCTTCTACTTCGTCCCAAGTTCGTCACTGGACATCCGTGTCGGTTTCGCTGATCGCTCTGGCCAACACCAATACGCGCGGTGTGCTCCGTCACCACCACACCTATCGGGGTCCATTTGTCGACCTCATTTTCGATGAGGTCTTCCTTTTCTTCTTTTTGCTTAGATCTAGCCTCAGCCTTTCCTTCGACTATCTTAGAGGACTAGAATCGGGACCCGCCTTTTAGAAATTCAAACCACTTCTAAACTCCCCGCAAACTCCACAAACTCGACTATAGACCCCTAATCACCTGTAGGGTCGAAATCAAATATGGAAGTTTAAAGGATGAGTTCCTATAGACTCTTCGGCCTCAGATCGCCCCGGCGGCCCGGTCCGATGAAGGGGCCGACATACACTACACCTACACACTACATTTCCACACACTTCCTAAAACCACACCCATACCCAACTCGACCTCCCGACTCATGTAGGTGATTCACATGGATGGTCCTTAACCCCTAAGCCCTCGCTGAGAGGTTAGAGAACAACATAGATGAATGCCTCAAATGAGTCCTTTCATGGCTCATATGGGCTTGAAATGGCTTCATGGCTCAACCAAAATGATTTCATTCCACCCAAATTCACCCAATCTTCAATTTCCCAAATTTTCAATTTTCGACCCCCGGACCCTACACCTACTAAACCTACCCAAAACCCTCGAATTACCCAAATTTTTGCAAAATCTCCAAATTACCTAAAATTTTCCAAAATCAATCCCAAACACCTCCACATCACTCAAATTGATCATCCATACCCAAAAATACCAAAAATTCCAAGAAAACCCCCCAATACCCTCCAAATACCCAAAATACCCTTCTTGCCTAAAAATCCAAAAATTCAGAAAATTCCCAGAAAATTCCAGAAAATCCCAAATATTCCCAATTTCATTTTGTCCAACTACACCATGGGCCAATTTTGTCAATTTACCCTACTTTTGTCAAAACCCCCAAATCGACCCATTTTAACCCAAAGTGGACCCAATGTCAAACCAAACATACCCAATTGACCCCAATCTTGGTCCAATTCAATTCTAAACTTCAATTCAACATTCCCAATACCAATTTAGACCAAATCCAAGTCCAATTTGATTGACATTTGGATCCAACTTCACTTTGGGCCTTAAAGCCCAAATTGGACCCATGACCCAAACTTAGCCCAAACTAACCCAATTCAACTCCAATTAACCCCAAATCTTTTCTAAACCTTCCTTAACATCCTCATAAACAAAACACTAACATGATTTGCCCAAGATTTTGACCCAAACCCCACTCAAATTCAACCCAAAATCAAAAAGCCCAATTTCGACCTAAACCCAAATCTAACCCAAATAGGCCCAAACCTCAAAATTAAAACCCAACCAAAGCCAAAACCTCTTTGAAACACTCCCATAAACATTTCTTAATATTTATTTTACATCAATTTCAACTCTAGCCCAACATTGGCCCAAGTTAGCCCACTTCGACCTATATCGGCCCATTCACCAAAAGAATTCAAATCCAACCCAATTCAAGTCCAAACTACCCCAAATTTGCTTCAAGTCACTCATGACACATCCATGAGCTAAACCCAATAATTATTTGGCCCAACCTCTTTACAAAATTTCATCCCAAAATCCATTTTAAAATTCAAGAGCCCACTTTCCTAATCCATCTTAAAAGCCCATCTAAAACCCTTTCAAAAAAGCCCAAAATTCTTCCAAGGCCCATATGACATTTCCCCTCATCATACTTTCAATTAAAATCATCCCTAAGTCCTAAATTCATCATCAAATAATTCCAAATCAAGCCTCATGCCAAATCACCCCTAAATACCAAAATTTTCCTTAAATCCATTTCCATGAAATCGACTTCACTTTTCCCAAGCCAAATGGAGCCATGGAGCCATGCATAAGCCATATGCAAGCCATGAGAGCCTCTTTACATGTCACCATGCCATTTTGGGCAAAAGGAGGAGGCTCTTTCCTTAACTCCTAAAGGTGGTTAACCACTTCCATGATTCCACTAAACCATGCTTAAGCCTAATCGTACTGGATCGCGACTTGACCCCACTAATCAAGCCGATCCAAATCACTTTCTCCTCAGCCTAAACCAGGCCTCGGGTGGTGCACCTAGCCCAAATGGGTGGGTTGACCCATTTAGGTCCAAATCTAGCCATGCCCCATTCCACTTTGATCAAAGCCTTTACACATGTCCATGGCCAATCGATCAGCACAAACCTCCACCCCCGACCCACCCGACCTCGAGGGTGACCCATGCTCGGCCGGCCGGCCACCGTGCCGCCGGAAAACACCATGGCCGAGAGCTCACATGTGAGCCAACATTGAAATTCTCACTCGCCGAGCCGCCCCATCCCTAGTGGTCACCATGGCCGATCTTCTCCTCACCGAGCAAACTCGATCCCAAGCCCTAACTCTCCCCGGGAGGCCCCTCACCAAATTTATTTAAACTCCACCCCTCTCGGCCACGAGGGGAGCCAAGCACAAACCTCGCCGAAACTCGCCAAAATTGTTCCAAACCCTTCACCATCCTGTAGTAGCCTGATCCCCGATGTCAATTTGCCCTAATCCCCACCAACAGAGCCCAATTTCTCAACCGAAATTCCACCCAAAACCATGACACTTTGCCACAGCTGAGCCAATCCTCAAATCGACCGGTCCTACACCTTCACCGGACCAAGAGGAGAAGTTTCCCACCGAAAGCCCCATCTCCAAGCCACCCAGCTGCTCCATCCTCCAAGCTTTGTGATCGACCGTGGTCACTTTCATAGCTAGCAATTCACTGCACCATGAGACTTCATCCGGAGCTCACTGGACCCAATCGAAGGTGCAACAACTCTCGATCGAAGCCACACTTCTCCGAGCTAAGGTACGAGTTAACTATTCATCCCGAGCTTCCGGAGATTCTCCATTTCAAATGCCTTAGTTTCAATGCATGTTAGCCGTATAGATGTGTTCGTCTCTTCAAGACGAATCCATGTAGCATAAGAACATGAAAATCCATCGAGAATCGAGCGAGATCTGTGGATTTAGTGTGGACGCGCTCTCGGCGAGAACACTCGGGACGATGAACGGATGCCGTCCATTCGATACACGCGCGCACGGACGGCCAGGATTGCGCTCGGACTCAGAGACGGTACGAGAACCGCGGGGCCCGGCCGCCGACTCGTGCGGCGGCGTCGAATCGGAGCGCGACGCGCGTGCGTTCGGAGCCGCCGAGGCTCGACGCGGCGCCGCGTGGATAAATAGAAAATTAGGGTATTTTTCTATTTATTTAATTCCCTAAACTTCAAAAATTCATATCTCTCGTGTAGAAAAATCACAAAAATAAAATAAAAATACCCTCTCGCTCAGCTGAACGTAGGAGAATAATGTGGAAAAGAAATCATTTAATTTAATTAAGTATTTTATTTTTTATGATTTATTTACTCTCCGCATACATTTAATTCTCCATGCATGTATACAATTCACCATGGCATGAGACCATAGCAGTTAAGCCTCTCGAACTTCGGGAACATTCCCCGAATTTTCCAAGGTCGTAGGCCATCTCTCGTGAAAAGTTATTTATTTTTCAAATGCATGTTGTCGTTTTCGAGTATTTTAATTCCAAAAATTAGCATGTTGTGAAATAAATTCTAGAAATATTTGGTGATGTTCCTTATGACCAGAGAACTCTAGGAAAAATAAAGACTCGAGTTAATTCACTCGCATTAACCCTAATCGGCTTAAACACCTAAAATAGGTCTTTAATTAATTAGAGTTAACCAGGCATCAAATTGACTTGAAATCAATTCTCCACTGACCTTTAGGATCAGAGGAATCCACCATAAAAATTTGAAGTCAATTGACTCTGTTAGCCCCACTAATCGGGTCGATTAAGCCACTTAGCCATTTTAAACTTTAAAAATTCATAACTTTTAAAATACTTTTTAAAAATTCACCAAATTGGTTTTGGAGCCTCTCTGATATCAGGGGAACCTAAGAAAATTAAAATTTCAATTTTCTAAAAAGTTGATTTTTAATAATATTTTAATATTTTTAATAATTAAAAAATAATAAAAATCACAAAAATAATAAAATTCACCAAAATGTCACATTTTGAATTTTAATCACTTAGGAACAAATCCCACATTTTTCCTAAGTCTATTTAGTGAGATATTAAATTTTAAAGCCCTAGGGTAATTTTAAAATTAAAAAAATGTATTTTCTAGCATTTTCACTAAAATAATTATTATAAATCATAGAAAAATCAGAAAATTGCAAAATTTGATTCTCTGGTTTCCTTGATATCAGAGAGATTTTTGAAAATATAAAATCCATTTTTCAACATTTATCTTATTTTTAAATTAATTAACACTCCAAAACTCAAAATAATTATAATAAAAATAATATAATTCAAAAAATCACCAAAATTGGTCCAAGTGCTTCTCTCGGTCATTAGGAATGTCCCCTAATTTTCTTAAGGACAGAAACTTTCCCTTGGTCATGTTATTAAATTTTCCTCGAAAATCTCTATTTTCCACCAAAAATAATTATATAAATAAATTAAATACAGTAAAAATCACATTTTCTCCTCTCATGTCTTTATCGACATATGAGTAAAGTCACATAAAAATTTCAAGTTCATTTGAGTTCAATTTAGTGAGTTATGAAATTATTAAGCTTAAAGGGTAAAATGGTAATTAAAATCTTTAATCCTTAATTAAAACTTTAGGTTTAATAAAAAATCAACAAGTAAAATATTTGATCCTAATCTGATTTGGATGATTGAAATTTAAATAATTAAAGGGTAGAAACCCATTAAATAATTTTTAAAATGATTAAACTTTAATTAAATAATAGATTAAATTTGAAGAATAATAAAATCGGAATTATTAAAATAAGGGATCTTTATTATGAAGAGATTTATTCTTTAATTTAAAAATCCCTAAATTAATTATATCAACTAATACTCAATTTTTAATTAAAATGATAACTCAAATTTAAAATATTAAAAGACTTAATTTCAATTAAAATTAAAAATAAAGTAAATTAAAGATAAATTAAATTAAGATTAAATTTAAAAATTAAATTAAATTAAATTAAATAATTAAATTAAATTAAATTAAACAATTAAATTAAATTAAATTAAAATTAAATTAAATTAAATTAAACAATTAAATTAAATTAAATTAAAATTAAATTAAATTAAATTAAACAATTAAATTAAATTAAATTAAATAATTAAAATTAAATTAAATTAAATTAAATAATTAAATTAAAGTTAAATCAAATCAAATTAATTAAACACCAAGTCAAATTAAATTAACTATGTTAAACTAAATTAAAACTCAATTAAATTAAGTTAAATTAAATATAACATCACCTAAGACATAAAAGTAAATTAAATATAAAACAACTCGAACACTATTCCAAATTTAAACTCTTTAACTTAAACCAAATCATTTAATACTAACTTACCCTCGAAAGCTTTAGTTATTATAACTCCTAAATAAAACATTAAATGAAGTGTCACTTCACTCATAGGATATTCAAACGCCCTAATTCAATCGAGCAAATTAACAAGACTCAAAACCTCTGGACGATCGATTCATTTATATAATTAAATTCATTTCGATCTTAAAACAATCCTAGAAATATCAAAAGATGTTTAAGATTCTTCTTAAGCACTTCCTCAATATGATATGATATTTATAAGAACAATCGAACTTAATTGTCCTTCGATGAAGAAAATCGTCCTCAAACAAAAACACAAAGAACCTAGACGTCATAGAGATCGACTAGCCATGTGATTGTAACTTGCAGTAAAACCATAACCTTTCCCCTAGCCTTTACCTAGGAACTCGCTTAAATATTCTAATCGTGTTTTAAGTGCAATCTGATGACGGAAGACCCTCCATGCACGCTTTTATTTTATTGCAATTTACTTTCTCGCAATTTACTTTATCGCAAATGCATTTTACTTTTCTTGTACGATAAAACAACTGCTGCATGAAAACCCACACCTTTAGGATAAGCTCCTAAAACTAAAACCAAAACTAAGTTAAAAGTCATTGCAAGATAAAATTCACCGCCACAACATTTCAAAAGATAAAACAACTCAAAATTTAATCACAAAATGTAACACAAAACTACAATCGCAACTAAATTAAAACGTCCCGTCGGATGATCGGAATACCTCGATGATGTAACCTACGTGTTGCTAACGGGATTTCCCACTGCCTAAATGAAAGTGTGGAACTCATTCAATCGAAGCTTAGCAAATTCATCCTGACTAAGTGAATCCGATAAAAATAATGATGCCGAAGGATGGAACCGCGGATCTTAACCGTGTCGTTATAATCAACTTTAAGATTTGTTTTAAATAAAACATAAAAAACACTGAAATTAAGATTTTCTCTAAACCAAAACACTTCTCTCATCCCCCGATTTATGATTTCTAAAACTAAACCTCCGCAACAACAAGGAGCTCGAGTACTGACAGGCAAGCACGACCATCGTCATCAAGAAACCTGAGTCTACTTCAAAGAAACTTTCCTAGAATTAAAACAACAAAGCCATAGATTTCGAGGTAGCTTCGCTCTAGTGCAACATAAATCCTCAACTCTTCGTGTACATTTCAGTATCGCAAATTAAGCCCTAACCGGCCTTAGATTCCGAGGTAGCCGTCCGATACGACATAAACCCTCACATTTTCTAGTGCTATTTGCTTGATTTTATCATACAAATATAAGCCCTAATTAATTAAAATCGGCAAGATCGAAATACTAAATAAACATTAGGACTTTCCTAAATTCAAGCCAAACGATAGATACTGGAAATTATCGAAGTTCACTTCGAATCAGTTGATTTCTCCTACCTTTCTTCCTTTCGATTCACAAAACAAAATGTTCCAAATTCGATCCATTCCCTATCGAAATTCCAAAATTCAATCTTCGAAAACCTTAAACTTCAAATTCTTCGAGAGCGTAATCATCGATTATTATCGAGAGTTTTCTTAGGTGATTCCCGTCACTTAAGATGTAATTAACTATAGTGGCTCGCCTTTATAGTGGAATTTTAAAGAACCTGTGTAATATAAACCCCGTTTAATGTTTTCATATTAAGCTAGGGAAACTTGCTTCGCTTATAAAATTGGTTCACGTACCAAATCTGATGTCACTAATCTTCTAGCTTATTTAATCAAGCCCCACCATCAAGCAAGCGTGTCTATCCTTAGGATAGTGCACACTGGCCAGTGGTGCGGTGCTCGTTTATATAAACTATTCGGATGTGAGATCGGCTTAATCTCATATCTTAAAACCTTCAAATTTAAAATTATTTTCAAAATCAAATACTACTTTTCAAATTATTTATTTTAATTAAATTAAAAATTCGCCGACAGATTTCTGTTAGGCGACCCCTCTTCAAAATAAAACACGACCTAAAAAATAAAAAAAAAATAAGCCGCACAGATTTCTCACGACTCACGTGGAATATTCCTCTCTCCATTATAATCAAATAATTCTCGCTTTCAAAATCCAGTAGTGTATCCATGTCCCTAATGGATCAAACTACTCCTCTTTCCGTTGGAATACTATGTTCATTTCTATCTCGAACAAGTATACCTAACATTCTCTCGATTTAGGAGCCACCGTTTAGACACCCCTAAACAGAGAGGTTCCGAGATCCTTTTACCTCATTTCGAGGTGGGGTGGACTCCCAATCAGTGTTAGTTTAGGAGTGATCCTTCGAGCTCGGGAAGTCTCTGCTTAAGACTTTCTTTTCCTTTCTGAATCGGTTTCCTTACCTTCTCTACACCTTCGAACGTTCCGTTCTAAATAAACAAACCCTCTAATAAATGATTCTTTTAACAAATGATTCTTTTTATAAATACATGAACAAAGAATGAGTTCGGACTCTTTTCAATTCCTTTCTTTTCGTCCCGAAGAAAAGAAGCATAACTCGAGACCGACAAACCGTAATCTACCCCTGCAAAATGGAAGCCCCGAAACCGATTTTCTCCTTCACCAACGGACCGGACTTCGCCGTCTATAAGGATGAGCCGCCCGACAACGGGGTCATCCGATTCGGACAGGGATTCGAAAACACGAACGTCAAGGTCACCGACGTCTCCCTCTCGCACCGACGAACAAGGTATCCGAAGCCGAGGAACCACCGCTCGAGTTCAACCTTAGGTCGACCCAAGAGTTTCCTCCCCCGCAAAGGGTCCCGACTGAGAGGAGTACCGCCGTCCGCAGGAGGACCGTTCTCACTACCCCCACCGGTCTAGTCGTTTCCGCACCTACCCCGACTTCGCCAAATCAAAGGGGAAAGAAATCCGAACTATGGTAAACCCGTTACCGCGGAGGGTACGGATCTTCCCGTAAGACCTTCCGTCTTCGAAATCGGGTCCAGCTTCGAAGATTCCGTCGCCGACAAAGACCCAAAGAAGAAATAGAAATAGAAGGATCGCTGTGGAAGCCGTAGCCGCCGAGATCGCCTTCCCGGAGGAAATCCGAGTTGCGATATACACCGCTCCGTAATATACACCACCGCTCGACTACATACCACTTTTGGAGGAAGCGTGTTCCATCCCCTCTCCGCCGCAGAGGACGAGGAGAATGTTCGCAAGATTGCCGCCACATTACCTCGACCCGCATACTACAACGATAACCGCAAGAAAAGAACCAGAACTACGCCGTTCGCTCGACCGCAAACTTTGGTGAAAAGCTAGCAAGGAAGGAAAACCGCCCCGTGTCGGAAATTCTACGAAGGATAGGACGGGTGCCGCGCCAAATCCCGCCTCGGGCCCCGAGTAGAACCCGCCGTCATGATGTAGTGCCAAGCAAGAGAATGAAGGCTAGCCCGCCCGTCGTAGTATCGTGATTACGGACAGTGAGGATACCACCTTCCAAAGATTTCGGCCGATGTAACCATCCGGTCACAGACCTTCCGCCGCTAAGGATGGTGCGGCGGCCCCACTACGGGGCAACTTGAGACCGAAACAAGCAGTCTCGAGAAAGAAAGTCTCGCCAGAGGCCGGAATCCGAAGAAAGTGCTACCGCGATGAAGGGGACTCGTGAAAAAGGACCCGGCAACCATCGCATGACAACCACAAAGATACACGTAAAGCTCCGCTAGAAGATGCCATGGAAAAGCCGAGAACCGACATCCGACGGCCGGCAAAAGAAAGAGAAGAAAAGTTCGGAGACGAGATCGACTCATCTGAATTCATGGACAACGAATATGCAGAAATCAACATGGCCGAGACACGAGCTTCATCGTCTTCAAGGTGCTCTCGCAGACTCGCAGAAGAGAGGAGCCGGAACCGATGAAGAGACAAGCCTTCAGAAAAGGACGACACGATCGCTCAAACGGCGAAGAGG
Source organism: Papilionanthe hookeriana x Papilionanthe teres (assembly GCA_022702705.1). Classification (NCBI taxonomy): domain Eukaryota; kingdom Viridiplantae; phylum Streptophyta; class Magnoliopsida; order Asparagales; family Orchidaceae; genus Papilionanthe; species Papilionanthe hookeriana x Papilionanthe teres. The sequence continues at coordinate 28,505 of JAKZJZ010000497.1, forward strand.
ATGAAGAGATGGCCATAGCTCTAGCCACTCTCCAAAGTCAAGTACAACCACATAGAGAGACACCCCGAAGTCATTCACATCGTAGACGGAGGGAAGGAAATTACATCCGTCACCTGAGACGACCACACGAAAAGGATACAACACAAAGTATGATCCCCGAAAAGGATATCAAGAACTCGTAGAGCAGCAAAAGTGCGAGAAGCCCTAGCACAATCGAAGAACGGACATCTATTCGGACGGCAGACCTTACCCGAAGAATTCGACGCTGTCCAATACCCAAAGGGCTTCGTACCACCTCTCGTTTAAGACCTTCGACGGAACCGGAACCCCCGACAAGATGTCGCACACTTTCGTGCCGCCTGTTGCAATGCTCGGCGGGAGCGATGCGCTACTCTTCCGACAGCTTGTTAGCAGCCCGTCGTGGATCGCCTTCGACCGGTATGCGAATTACCCAACTGGATCCGTAAAGACATTCTCGTAGCTAGAGAGCCTCTTCATTAAGCGATTTGTCGGAGCTTCAAGCACCACATCACTATAGTGATTTAGTGGTAGTAGAAACAAAGGCCGAATGAAACTCTAGTGGATTACATACTTCGATGGAGAAATTTAAGTATGAAGTGTGAACCACAATCGCAAGAACAACATGCAAGCCAGCATCTCGCTTAAAAGCATTCACGGCCCGATAAAGCACTTCTCCTCAAGGGATTCACTATTAAGACTTTCGAGAAGTTGTTAAGCAAGGCCGGAAGCTTGCAAGAAGAGGCGAAGCAATTAAGTTTTGCCGACAAGACTCGACAAGCGTAAGCCTGTGAAGACTTTCGAAAAGAAATCCGGGTCGTTGCAAGTAGCCGACAAAGGCAAACAACCGATGCAAATACCACCGTAACGGCCGCAAGCAACCACAACAAAATTACCAAGAACCCTGGTCCAACTATCACTGTCTCCGCAAGATGAACAACCGTCTCGTCCGCAACGTACATCGAGGGAGCTTCCGAGCAGTAGAATATCCGTTCAAGAATGAAGCAAGCACTAAAGATGTTCCGTAGCTTAATGAAAACTCCAGATTTCCAACCGCCGGAGCCCAAAAGACCAGAGGAAGTCAACAAGAAAGGTGATCCCAACTTTCGCCCCTACCATCTGGATGCTCGGGCACAAGATGTAAGACCGCATTACCTTCAAAAGTCGGCTCAACGACAACCTTCTGAAAGGAAATATAACAATCCCGAAGGAGTACATGAAGGAACCCCGTAAAGGAGGTTCCGTCAATGTTATCTCAACCGATCCCGTCATTCCGATAGATCCCTATGCAACTCGACGATGGATGGACTACCGCTCCGGACGAGATCTTCGAAGAAGATTTTAGACAACATCCGAACCGCTTCGTGCGAGCTTCAATTCGTAGTTCGAGACCCGTTAAGCCGGTACTATCACTTGCGATGGAAGAACCACCTCGACAGAGACAATCGAAGAGAAGAAGAAAATCGACGAAGAAGAGGGGACCGAGATTCCTAAGGCTGGATTAGTGGGCCGCTTATCCTAGATAGTTGCTTCCGATTCTGGGAGAAATCCCTCGAACCTCTCGATTTTGTATGATTATCTCGCTCACTTCGGTGGGATCATATAATGATAAGGGTGATGGCGTTGGCTACGTTTTCGACCGTTTCTAACGATTACGTAACTAGCGACAATCCGGCGTCGATTTCGATACCAACAACAATTCTCAAATCATACATGATCTCGACGATCAAAATGACGAAGAAGGCATCCATCAAGGAGGCTACGAGAGTTCAACAAGCAACGGATCTATCTCGCGAGTTTCGAGGAGCTCCAAGCATACGATAGAAGTTGGAGCCTTCGCATTTGGAAGATAATCCGAAGAGCCACTCATTCCGATTCAGAGAGGAGACACCGACAAACTCAACACTAGATTCGAAGAAATTACGAAGTCAACCTAAGAAGTGGAAAAGTTCTACCTCCAAGAATGGGTCCAAAAGACAAAGGAAAGGTGTGGTCGTTCAAGAAGAACCAACCCCAGCAGAAGACATACCCATTCGAGAAGAAGCCGAGACACAGGAGAACAAAGTGACTACAACGTGCTAGCCCATCTTAGGAAACTACCTGCCAAACCGAGCATTTACGATGCTCTCATCTTATCAAAGGAGATGAGAGAAGCTCGATCAAGGCCTTACTTGATCCGGAAATTTGCTTAGCTCAAATGGCCGGAGATTCCTTGGATGAGGTTCGCTCGTTAAAGGAACAACGAGGTGTTACCTTCACGTACAATGACCTACTACTGGGGATAAGCAGCATCACAACCGACCGTTGTACATTTCAGCCATAATCGGGAAGTTTACGCTCTCCGCAGTATTGGTGGATCCAGGAGCATCAATCAATATAATGAGTCTTCGAACACTAAGATACTTGGAAATCGATGCTCGCGAGCTCGAGGCCGACAAAATGTTATTAAGAGGATTCAACCGTAAAGGAGAAAGAGCCCTCGGTCAATAACGCTACCGATGAAGACCGGTGATTTAGCAAAGACAACCGCAAAATTTCATATAATCGATTCGTAAACGTCGTTCAACGCTCTACTCGGGCCGACCATGGATACATGAAAACAGGATGGTACCATCATCTCTGCATCAGCTGCATCAAGTATTACGATGAGGGGAACAACAGCATCAAAGGAGACTTACAACCATTCTCCGTACATGAAATCGGAATCCATGAAGATGCAGCTTATTATGCACCTCCGAAGAAAACGATCTTCTCCAGAGATACCATAACAAATGAAGCAAAGAAAGTTCGAGACAACGAAGAACCCGAAGTTCTAGTCCAACAGTCACTCACCACTCCCTTCCGGCGAGATGGTGAAGGTTTCTCCACAACTCGCATCCGAGGTCGAGGCCGGGACGAGGCCGTGGTGAGACACTAGGACAACCGGGACGTAAGAAACCAACCATCAATGTTGATCGGGAAGATAGCTTCCGAAGAGGAAAAAGAAATCAAGCAAGAAGCAAGAACAATAAGTCGAAAGAAGCCGCAATACAAGATCTCCCTCGAAGATGAAAAGAACGAAGAATACAAATCGATGTACGAGAAGATTAACCACTACGTACATACTATGACCCTAACTCCGATCCATTCTAATAAGATCGAGGGTATGGAGGTCAAAGAGGTACGTAGTGACGCGTGCAAAGCCGATCAAATTCTACCGCGGTGCTTCTTCCTCCAAAACCGAAAATAATGTACAATTCGAAGATGTCACTTCATCGAATTAATGGAATTACCTTTTCGAGTGGTACTCTCCCCGTGTTCAAAATTTAATTCAACGTGGTTTCTTACCTCGACAATGGACAAAAGGCCAATCACAACATTTCGAAAAGTTATGGAATAACTCCGGCCGTCCTCCCAATTCAAAGTATGGACTCTGATTCGCACGCAGTGGCCGCCGACGATACCGAATTTTGCTTGGTTGTCACTCGCAAGTCCAATGAAAACCGCATGGAAACTACGTACGAACTCGAAGATTTACAAATCGAGACGCTCCACCGAATCCGAAGAAGAAATTAAATCCACAACGATGAGTTAACTGGAAGTTAACTTAGGTACTAGCGAAGAGCCTAGACCTACCTTTGTTAGCTCCTTACTCAACAAAGAAGACTCCGAAGAAATAATCAAATTGTTAATGGAATTTAAGGACCGTTTTGCTTGGAACTACGATGAAATGCCAGTGATTAGCTCCGCAGGTCGCAGTACCATAAGCTAGGAGTGGATCCTACTTCGTCCCAGCCGTACAAGGTCCCGTAAGAATGCGTCTAGAAATCGAACAACAAGTCATACCGAAGTTAAAAAGCTAATAGACGCTAAATTTGTCCGCGAAGAACAATACCCGACTCGGCTAGCCAACGCAGTGCCACCGAAAGAAGAATGGTCAAATCAGACTTGTGTGGACTTCGCAGATTTAAACAAGGCATGTCCAAAAGATGAATTCCTCTACCAATTCCGAACCGATGATCGATATCGCTTCGACACATGAAATATTCTCATTCATGGATGGATCTTCGTGATACAACCAGTATAAAATGGCTCCTTAAGATGAAAAGCTTACGCATTCGTAACGCCGATCGGAGTATTTTGCTACACAAAGGATGCCATTCTGACCGAAGAACGCAGAGCAACCTACCAAAGAGCAATGACAAGAATTTTTGATGATCTCATCCACAATCAAGTCGAGTGCTACGTGACGATGTCGTCATCAAAAGCAAAGTAAAGGAAAACCACTCGTATGATTCGAGAATTGTTTTCGAACGATTAAGACAATTTAACCTTAAGATGAATCCTTTAAATGCGCCTTCGGCGTCACCTCCGGAAATTCCTAGATTCGTCGTCCGACATCGTGGAATCGAAATCGACCCGAGAAGATTAAAGCCATCTTAGAAATGCCGCCTCCCAAAACCTTAAAACAACTACGATCTTTTCAAGGGAAGCCGGCATATCTTCGACGCTTTATCTCAAACCCGTCGTGTAGTGTCACCTTTCTCGGCACTAGTTAAAAAGGACGCCAAATTTATTCGGGAAGAGAAATGCCAGAAGGCCTTCGAAGACATTAAACAATATTTAATGACACCTCCCGTCTTAAGCAGCTCCCGGCCTCAGTAGATCGTCGATACTTTACACCGCGGCTCTAGACGACTTCCTGAGCCCCGTTAGCCTGTGTCAATGATGAGGGTAAAGAAAATGCTCTTTACTACTTAAGCCGTCGTTTACTTCCGACGGAGGTAAGGTATCCCGCAACCGAAAAGCATTGTTCGGCCCTCGATCTTCGCCGCTCAAAAGCTCTGTGCATTACATGCTTTCTCATAAGGTCAACTCCGATCTCGAAGTTTAATCCATCGCAATACTCGATGACTCGTCCAACACTTTCCGGCGACTTGCTGCATGGTCAATGATATTATCGCAATTCGATATAACTTTCGTGCCTCTCGCGTGCCGTAAAGGGACAAGTCTTAGCAGACTTCCTCGCAAAGACACCCTTTGCCGCCGAATCTCCTCTCAATGATGATCCGCCGTATGAACAAATAATGAGCCTAGAAGACCCCGATGATCGACGTTGGGAATTGTATTTCGACTGAGCATCTTCAAGACACAAAGACGAAGAATCGCAAGTGATAGTGCCCGTGAAGGCAGAATCGGGCCAATCTTTATAACACCGGAGCGGGGATGTTAAGATACTCCTACCACTTGACGAACCGTGTACAAACAACGAAGCGTAATACGAAGCCCTCATAACGGGATTGGAATTAACCATTCAAACTGGGTAACAGACATCAACATCTACGTGGATTCACAGCTTAATCATTCAACAGATCGCCGGACAATACAGAATTTTTAAACCAAGACTCGAACAAGATTTCCAAGATGCCATACAAATTGCTGAATAGCATTCCAAATGTGACAATCTACAAAATTCCTAGAAAAGAGAATGCTTTAAGCAGATGCTTTAGCCCGTCTCGCAAAAGAATTTGCCTGTTTGCAAGATGAATCAGTGGAAGTGTCAGCTCACTGACGTCAGTCCTATCACAACTCGACATGACACAAGACACAAATCGAAAAAGAAAAAGAATCAGCAGCAAAGAAGTGACTTAAAAACACGTAAGATCAAGCGACAACCATCGATAGATTACCCGCAAACATGAAAGCTACCGGACGATAGTCGCCGCCCATCGTATCAAGAAAAGAACTCGTCTTACGCATTAATAAACAACACATTATACGTAAGGTCTTTTCGATCAAATGCGGCTAAGGTGCCTAAGCTGGTCCGAGGCCCGTGAAATCGTTAAAGAGGTGCATTCAGACTCCGTGGCGCTCACTCACGGGTCCAAAGATGAAGATGAAAATTAAAAGACTAGGGTACTACCGGCCCTCGATGATGACCGACCGCATGAAAATCGCCAAGAGCCGTCACCAATGCCAAGTGCACGGAGTGGTTCTACATCAACCTCCAAATGTGCTACACCCGACAATTGCGTCGCGGCCGTTTCGAATGTCAGGTACGTATATAATGGGTCCGATAGAACCACCATCTTCAAAAGGACATCGTTTCATTCTTGCGGCTACAGCATTACTTTTCCAAGTGCGTGCATGCCCACTTAGAGAAGTGAAAGCACACCACGTGCTGCGCTTTTTCAAGAACCAAGTCTGTCTACCGTTTCGGAGTGCCGCGCAGATCATCTCGTATAATGGGCCGCATTCGAAGCACACAAATCAACAATTTTGTCGGAGACACGGAATCGACCGGCGATACTCAACAATTTACTACCCAAGAGCAAACGGCCTCGCCGAGGCTTTTAATAAAACTCTCGTTCAAATCTTAAAGAAAACCCCGGACGATAATAAGAGAAATTGGCACGAGAAATTGTTAGAAGCCTTATGAGCCTACCGGACAACCTTCGAACTCCTACTCAAGCTACACCTTACGCTCCGGTGTATGGGTCCGAGGCAAGTAGTCATCTTTAGAGGTTCAGCCTTCCTTCACTCGTAATCGCAACTGCAAACAAGATCACGACGTAAGAAAACGCCGTACTACGACTCGAAGAATTAGAAAGCTTGAAGGGAAAAGACTTGCAGCAGCAACAGAACTTAGAACTATACCAAGCTAAGATGGTTCAAGCCCATGACAAACCGGTCCGCCCAAGAACCTTCAAAGTCGGTGACTTAGTTCTCGTTCTCAAGAGACCTATTCTCGCACACCGCAAGATAGGAGGAAAATTTCAACCCACTTGGAAGGACCGTTCGTGGTCGAAGCAAAGATACTCGTGAGGTTCCTACCACCTAGTGAATTGCACAGGAGAACGACATATGCTTCCAATCAACTGACGATACTCGAAAAATATTACGCTACCCGATGTTTCGAAGGAATGAATTCTTCATCCCTAAGAAACACGGGTGAAGTAATTACTTGTGATCGGGTCCGAACCCAAAAATAATAAAATGTGCTAAGATAAATAAAATCATGATAATTAAGTTTTCCCTTGTTTCCTTTTTCAAATCAAGATCTCTTCCCGCATCTTATCCTACTTCATTCCCGTTAAATTTCAAAATATAAGAATAATAAAAAATGTATCTTTAATAAACATTTTCTTAATGTTCTTGTTCTTAAGCATAGCCTCCCGATCCTTTTCCTTGTCTTTTCGCAGGAAATGTCGAACCGGCGGTTGGTCTCGAACTTTAAGAATGGCGTAAGCCTCGCACTCGATGAAAAGAGGGTGAAAGATGGAGCGATAATCGAGATCGACTCGCATTTCGCACCAGCAGCCTACAAGACGAGGAAAGTGACTGGGTCCCAGCTAACCGAGAAGAACTACCCGGCAGACAAGGATGAAAGTGGGTGGCCCAAGCCACCAATCCAACAACAAGAAAAGAAAAGCAAACACCGAAGAAGACAAGAAAATGAAGTCCGTAGTCACTACAACATGAGGGCAGTGCTCGCCGCCGCGCCCGCAGAGATTCAAGAAGTTCGGAGGGCTACTCTCACAGCCACGCAACGAAGAAATAAGAATCGCCGCATCCGTAAAATGTTAACAAAACTAGCCGCGGACCAGCCGCGATGAGACTACTCGCTAATGCCAAGACTCACATTTCAAGGACACCGGTTCACCAGAACTCGAAGAAAGGAGGCCACTCCTAGAATAACGTAAAGAACCGTGGAAATCTCCGTAAGATCGAAGAAAGAAGGCTACCACGCCATCGGATAGAACCACCAAGCTAGTATGACCTTGTCGTGTAGCAACCCCGGGGATGTCCCGACGTGCATCATCCCCGAGGAGCCGAGGTGCGCAGGGGAACGCGAAGGGATCGAACCATATATCCCACAATATGTCACAAGGCCTCGCCATCCGCAGATCATTCCGAATACGAGCCGGAGAGGATGCAGAATGTTGAAAAGAAAACTTTCGAATACTTCGAGAGAATTAAAGGAAGAAGAATCAACATACTGAAGGCCTCGAGCTACACACCGACGTATTCTCGCAGTATGAACAACAAGAAATCGTGGACCGTATCCGGATCCGAAAAGAATGAGCCGAGCAGCCGCCCGAGGGAAAACACATACTCGTAACCCCGAGATGGATGCCGTGGAAAGGAAGAATCACAATACAATGCGGATGTCGCTACAACTTTGTCGAAGACAGAAGGGAAACCCACCAGGATACTTCGTCACGGGCAAGTAGATCCGATGCCATTAGCTTATCAAGAGAATGGTGAAAAGATCGATAACATGGAGGGTACCGCCGACAGATTGCATACCCAATAGCTCGCATTATCAACATCTACAAACAGTAGTGACCGCATACCCCCACATATTGATCACCACGACTTCGTCGACCTTCTCGCACGCCTCTTTCGAATGAGTGCAACATCATGTTCGGATCCGACCTCCGGATAACAGGCTCGGCGAGTTCCGAGGGCCAAGAAAGATACCTTTACCGGTGGGTTCCGTCATGATACCGCAAGGTAATCGGAGCAGACATCGCAAAGCATCGTATACCGTGGGTGCCAGTGGAGCGAATCTCGCTACTTTCAGAGGATGGACGACAAGAAAATACCTTACCATTTCCAACCGTATCCGTAGCTAGAGAACCTCCGACTTACGAGCCGCGAGTTACATGGGAAATATCACACCTCCAATGTACATCCAAACTGCATCCTCGCCAAGGATGGCTTGGAAGGTGATGTTATCGACCATGTACCTCACTATTCAGTATATGGATTTTCGATGATGATTCTTTTCGATGGATCAACAAAGATCATACACAATCCGTTTGAGGTCTACATGGATCGTATGAAATATATTCCAGATCGAGTCGTACGACGTATTTTCAACATGATCGGAATGAAAGTGACCATGTCACGTTTTCGCCTTCACCTCTTTTAGTGCAAATTGATTGGGAAACGCCATTAAAGTTAAATGAACTTCGAACAAAGAACAGTTAAAAGAAAAAAAAAGAGAATAAAAGAAAACTTTCTAAAAAAAATCCGAAAAATGACAAACACCAAGTTCACATGAACATTAAATAAACAACAAAATAAAATTGAACCATTAAAAGATAAACGAAATCAACACAAATCTCAAATTCAATCTTTCCAAATTCCGAATCAAATTTCAATCTTTTCAAACTTCAAAATCAAATTCTATCCTTCCAAACTTCTAAATCAAATTCTCAATCAAAATCCAAATCCAATCTCGATCAAGTTTCAAACTTGATCTTTCAAATTTCAAATCAAATCTTAAATCAAGTTTCAATCGAGTTCAAACTCATCCTTCCAAATTTCCAAATTCCGAATTCAATCTTTCCAGATTTCAAGTCTCAATCAAATCAAATTCAAACCTTTTGGGTCGAGGATTTTACATCCAAGACCGCACCGCTTTATGATCCTCTTCCTATCGCACCGAAATACATCAAAATTCAAACTCTTTTGGGTCGAGGATTTTACATCCAAGACCGCACCGCTTAGGATTCTCTTCCTATCGCACCGAAATACATCAAAATTCAAACCTTTCGGGTCGAGGATTTTACATCCAAGACCGCACCGCTTTAGGATTCTCTTCCTATCGCACCGAAATACATCAAAATTCAAACCTTTGGGTCGAGGATTTTACATCCAAGACCGCACCGCTTTAGGATTCTCTTCCTACCGCACCGAAATACATCAAAATTCAAACCTTTGGGTCGAGGATTTTACATCCAAGACCGCACCGCTTTAGGATTCTTTCCTATCGCACCGAAATACATCAAAATTCAAAACTTTTCGGGTCGAGGATTTTACATCCAAGACTGCACCGTTTTAGGATTCTTTTCCTATCAGCACCGAAATACATCAAATTCAAACCTTTTGGGTCGAGGATTTTACATCCAAGACCGCATCGCTTTAGGATTCTTTTCCTACCGCACCGAAATACATCAAATTCAAACTCTTTCGGTCGAGGATTTTACATCCAAGACCGCACCGCTTTAGGATCCTTTTCCTATCGCACCGAAGTACATCAAATTCAAACCTTTTGGGTCGAGGATTTTACATCCAAGACCGCACCGCTTTAGGATTCTTTTCCTATCGCACCGAAATACATCAAAATTCAAACTTTCGGGTCGAGGATTTTACATCCAAGACCGCACCGCTTTAGGATTCTTTTCCTATCAGCACCGAAATACATCAAAATTCAAACCTTTTGGGTCGAGGATTTTACATCCAAGACCGCACCGCTTTAGGATTCTTTTCCTATCGCACCGAAATACATCAAATTCAAACTTTGGGTCGAGGATTTTACATCCAAGACCGCACCGCTTTAGGATTCTTTCCCTATCGCACCGAAATACATCAAATTCAAACCTTTTGGGTCGAGGATTTTACATCCAAGACTCGCACTCGCTTTAGGATTCTTTCCCTATCGCAATGAAATACATCAAAATTCAAACCTTTGGGTCGAGGATTTTACATCCAAGACCGCATCGCTTTAGGATCATTTCCTTATCGCAATGAAATACATCAAAATCAAACTCTCGAGGTTAAGGATTTTACATCCAACACCACTTTGCTCCGAGATATCTTCTCATCGCAACGATTCAATCTAATCAATTCAACTTTCTTTCGAGGTCGGAGATGTTACATCTAAAACCTCAAAACTCCTAATTTTCATTTCAAATCAAATCCCTCAAATTAATTTCGACAAAACTTCAATCTAAATCGAAACTCCAAACTAAAATTTAAACTCACACATCAAAACATAAATTGAAACAAAATAAAATCTAAATCGAAATTCCTCGCATCATGTGGATTCGGATTTACCTCCTTTTCCTTTCCCTGCAACGAGAGTTCAAGAATCTCCGGCTCCGCAGATATACTCGACACTCCCCGAACAGAAACTCTTCTACTTCGTCCCAAGTTCGTCACTCGACATCCGTGCTGGTTTCGTTGATCGCTCGGCCAACACCACGCGCGGTGTGCTCCGTCACCACCACACCTATCGGGGTCCATTCTGTCGACCTCATTTTCGATGAGGTCTTCCTTTTCTTCTTTTAGCTTGCCAGATCTAGCCTGCAGCTTTCCTTCGACTATCTTAGAGGACTAGAATCGGGACCCGCCTTTTAGAAATTCAAACCACTTCTAAACTCCCCGCAAACTCCACAAACTCGACTATAGACCCCTAATCACCTGTGAGGGTCGAAATCAAATATGGAAGTTTAAAGGATGAGTTCCTATAGACTCTTCGCCTTAGGACTCGCCCCGGCGGCCCGGTCTCGATGAAGGGGCTGACATACACTACACCTACACACTACATTTCCACACACTTCCTAAAACCACACCCATACCCAACTTGACCTCCCGACTCATGTAGGTGATTCACATGGATGGTCCTTAACCCCTAAGCCCTCGCGCAGAGAGTTGTGGAACAACATATACGAATGCCTCAAATGAGTCCTTTCATGGCTCATATGGGCTTGAAATGGCTTCATGGCTCAACCAAAATGATTTCACCCCACCCAAATTCACCCAATCTTCAATTTCCCAAATTTTCAATTTTTGACCCCCGGACCCTACACCTACTAAACCTACCCAAAACCTCGAATTACCCAAATTTCGCAAAATCTCCAAATTACCTAAAATTTTCCAAAATCAATCCCAAACACCTCCACATCACTCAAATTGATCATCCATACCCAAAAATACCAAAAATTCCAAGAAAACCCCCCAATACCCTCCAAATACCCAAAATACCCCTTCGCCTAAAAATCCAAAAATTCAGAAAATTCCCAGAAAATTCCAGAAAATCCCAAATATTCCCAATTTCATTTTGTCCAACTACACCATGGGCCAATTTTGTCAATTTACCCTACTTTTGTCAAAACCCCCAAATCGACCCATTTTAACCCAAAGTGGACCCAATGTCAAAACCAAACATACCCAATTGACCCCAATCTTGGTCCAATTCAATTCTAAACTTCAATTCAACATTCCCAATACCAATTTAGACCAAATCCAAGTCCAATTTGATCGACATTTGGATCCAATTTCACTTTGGCCTTAAAGCCCAAATTTGGACCCATGACCCAAACTTAGCCCAAACTAACCCAATTCAACTCCAATTAACCCCAAATCTTTTCTAAACTTTCCTTAACATCCTCATAAACAAAACACTAACATGATTTGCCCAAGATTTTGACCCAAACCCCACTCAAATTCAACCCAAAATCAAAAAGCCCAATTCTCGACCTAAACCCAAATCTAACCCAAATAGGCCCAAACCTCAAAATTAAAACCCAACCAAAGCCAAAACCTCTTTGAAACACTCCCATAAACATTTCTTAATATTTATTTTACATCAATTTCAACCCTAGCCCAACATTGGCCCAAGTTAGCTCCAATTCGACCTACATTGGCCCATTCACCAAAAGAATTCAAATCCAACCCAATTCAAGTCCAAACTACCCCAAATTTGCTTCAAGTCACTCATGACACATCCATGAGCTAAACCCAATAATTATTTGGCCCAACCTCTTTACAAAATTTCATCCCAAAATCCATTTTAAAATTCAAGAGCCCACTTTCCTAATCCATCTTAAAAGCCCATCTAAAACCCTTTCAAAAAAGCCCAAAATTCTTCCAAGGCCCATATGACATTTCCCCTCATCATACTTTCAATTAAAATCATCCCTAAGTCCTAAATTCATCATCAAATAATTCCAAATCAAGCCTCATGCCAAATCACCCCTAAATACCAAAATTTTCCTTTAAATCCATTTCCATGAAATCGACTTTACTTTTCCCAAGCCAAATGGAGCCATGGAGCCATGCATAAGCCATATGCAAGCCATGAGAGCCTCTTTACATGTCACCATGCCATTTTGGGCAAAAGGAGGAGGCTCTTTCCTTAACTCCTAAAGGTGGTTAACCACTTACATGATTCCACTAAACCATGCTTAAGCCTAATCGTACTTGGATCGCGACTTCGACCCCACTAATCAAGCCGATCCAAATCACTTTCTCCTCAGCCTAAACCAGCCTCGGGTGGTGCACCTAGCCCAAATGGGTGGGTCGACTCCATTTAGGTCCAAATCTAGCCATGCCCCATTCCACTTTCGGATCAAAGCCTTTACACATGTCCATGGCCAATCCGATCGCACAAACCTCCACCCCGACCCACCCGACCTCGAGGGTGACCCATGCTCGGCCTGGCCGGCCACTGTGCCGCCGGAAAACACCATGGCCGAGAGCTCACATGTGAGCCAACATCGAAATTCTCACTGCCGAGCCGCCCCATCCCTAGTGGTCACCATGGCCGATCTTCCCTCACCGCAGCAACTCGATCCCAAGCCCTAACTCTCCTCGGAGGCCCCCGCACCGCCTCTATTTAAACTCCACCCCTCTCGGCCATGAGGGGAGCCAAGCACAAACCTCGCCGAAACTCGCCAAAATTGTTCCAAACCCTTCACCATCCTGAGAGCAAGCTGGATCCCGTTGTCAATTTGCCCTAATCCCCACCAACGCAGCCCAATTTCTCAACCGAAATTCCACCCAAAACCAGACACTTCGCCACAGCCGAGCCAATCCTCAAACCGATCGGTCCTACACCTTCACCGACCAAGAGGAGAAGTTTCCCACCGAAAGCCCCATCTCCAGTGCCACTCCGCCTGCTCCTACCTCCAAGCTTTGTGATCTACCGTGGTCACTTTCATAGCGTAGCAATTCACTGCACTCGTGAGACTTCATCCTGAGCTCGTCGGACCCAATCGAAGGTGCAACAACTCTCGTATCAAGCCACACTTTCCGAGCTAAGGTATGAGTTAACTATTCATCCCGAGCTTCCGGAGATTTTCCATTTCAAATGCCTTAGTTTCAATGCATGTTAGCCGTATAGATGTGTTCGTCTCTTCAAGACGAATCCATGGAGCATAAGAACATGAAAATCCATCGAGAATCGAGCGAGATCTAGTGGATTTAGTGTGGACGGCTCTCGTGAGAACACTCGGGGACGATGAACGGATGCCGTCCATTCGATACACGCGCGCACCGGACGGCCAGATCAAGCGCTCGGACCAGTGAGATCGTACGAGAACCGCGGGGCCCGGCCGCCGACTCGTGTGGCGCGTCGAACGGGAGGCGCGACGCGCGTGCGCTCGTGAGCCGCCGAGGCCGACGCGGCGCCGCGTGGATAAATAGAAAATTAGGGTATTTTTCTATTTATTTAATTCCCTAAACTTCAAAATTCATATCTCCGTGTAGAAAAATCACAAAAATAAAATAAAAATACCCTCTCGCTTCAGCCGAACAGTAGGAGAATAATGTGAAAAGAAATCATTTAATTTAATTAAGTATTTTATTTTTTATGATTTATTTACTCTCTCGCATACATTTAATTCTCCATGCATGTATACAATTCACCATGGCATGAGACCATGGGCTTAAGCCTCGAACTCGGGGAACATTCCCCGAATTTTCCAAGGTCGTAGGCCATCTCTGTGAAAAGTTATTTATTTTTCAAATGCATGTTGCTGTTTTGAGTATTTTAATTCCAAAAATTAGCATGTTGTGAAATAAATTCTAGAAATATTTGGTGATGTTCCTTATGACCAGCAGAACTCTAGAAAAATAGACTCGAGTTAATTCACTCGTATTAACCCTAATCTGCTTAAACACCCAAAATAGTCTTTAATTAATTAGAGTTAACCATGCATCAAATTGACTTGAAATCAATTCTCCACTGACCTTTAGGATCAGAGGAATCCACCATAAAAATTTGAAGTCAATCGGACTTCGTTAGCCCCACTAATCGGGTCGATTAAGCCACTTAACCATTTTAAACTTTAAAAATTCATAACTTTTAAAATACTTTTTAAAAATTCACCAAATTGGTTTTGGAGCCTCTCTGATATCAGGGAACCTAAGAAAATTAAAATTTCAATTTTCTAAAAAAGTTGATTTTTAATAATATTTTAATATTTTTAATAATTAAAAAATAATAAAAATCACAAAAATAATAAAATTCACCAAAATGTCACATTTTGAATTTTAATCACTTAGGAACAAATCCCACATTTTTCCTAAGTCTATTTAGTGAGATATTAAATTTTAAAGCCCTAGGGTAATTTTAAAATTAAAAAAATGTATTTTCTAGCATTTTCACTAAAATAATTATTATAAATCATAGAAAAATCAGAAAATTGCAAAATTTGATTCTCTGGTTTCCTTGATATCAGAGAGATTTTTGAAAAATATAAAATCCATTTTTCAACATTTATTTTATTTTTAAATTAATTAACACTCCAAAACTCAAAATAATTATAATAAAAATAATATAATTCAAAAAATCACCAAAATTGGTCCAAGTGCTTCTCTGGTCATTAGGAATGTCCCCTAATTTTCTTAAGGACAGAAACTTTTCCCTTGGTCATGTTATCAAATTTTCCTTGAAAATCTCTATTTTCCACCAAAAATAATTATATAAATAAATTAAATACAGAAAAATCACATTTTCTCCTCTCATGTCTTTATCGACATATGAGTAAAGTCACATAAAAATTTCAAGTTCATTTGAGTTCAATTTAGTGAGTTATGAAATTATTAAGCTTAAAGGGTAAAATGGTAATTAAAATCTTTAATCCTTAATTAAAACTTTAGGTTTAATAAAAAATCAACAAGTAAAATATTTGATCCTAATCTGATTTCGATGATTGAAATTTAAATAATTAAAGGGTAGAAACCCATTAAATAATTTTTAAAATGATTAAACTTTAATTAAATAATAGCATTAAATTTGAAGAATAATAAAATCGAATTATTAAAATAAGGGATCTTTATTAGGAAGAGATTTATTCTTTAATTTAAAAATCCCTAAATTAATTATATCAACTAATACTCAATTTTTAATTAAAATGATAACTCAAATTTAAAATATTAAAAGACTTAATTTCAATTAAAATTAAAAATAAAGTAAATTAAAGATAAATTAAATTAAGATTAAATTTAAAAATTAAATTAAATTAAATTAAATAATTAAATTAAATTAAATTAAACAATTAAATTAAATTAATTAAAATTAAATTAAATTAAATCAAACAATTAAATTAAATTAAATTAAAATTAAATTAAATTAAATTAAACAATTAAATTAAATTAAATTAAATAATTAAAATTAAATTAAATTAAATTAAATAATTAAATTAAAGTTAAATCAAATCAAATTAATTAAACACCAAGTCAAATTAAATCAACTATGTTAAACTAAATTAAAACTCAATTAAATTAAGTTAAATTAAATATAACATCACCTAAGACATAAAAGAAATTAAATATAAAACAACTTCAACACTATTCCAAATTTAAACTCTTTAACTTAAACCAAATCATTCGAATACTAACTTACCCTCGAAAGCTTTAGCTTATTATAACTCCTAAATAAAACATTAAATGAAGTGTCACTTCACTCATAGGATATTCAAACGTCCTCAGTTCACTCGAGCAAATTAACAAGACTTCAAAACCCTTGACGATCGATTCATTTATATAATTAAATTCATTCTGACTTCTAAACAATCCTCTAAATATTAAAAGATGTTTAAGATTCTTCTTAAGCACTTCCTCAATATGATAGGATATTTATAAGAACAATCGGACTTAATCGTTCTTCGATGAAGAAAATCGTCCTCAAACCAAAACACAAAGAACCTAGTACGTCATAGAGAGTCGACTAACTATGGATTAGAATTCGGTAGAAACCATAACCTTTCCCTAGCTTCTTTACCTATGAACTCGCTTAAATATTCTAATTGTGTTTTAAGTGCACTGGATGACGGAAGACCCTCCGTGTACGCTTTTATTTTATCGCAATTTACTTTCGCAATTTACTTTATCGCAAATGCATTTTACTTTTCTCGCATGATAAAACAACCGTAGCATGAAAACCCACACCTTTAGATAATTCCCAAAACTAAAACCAAAACTAAGTTAAAAGTCATTGCAAGATAAAATTCACCGCCACAACATTTCAAAAGATAAAACAACTCAAAATTTAATCACAAACGTAACACAAAACTACAATTGCAACTAAATTAAAACGTCCCGTCGGATGATCGGAATACCTCGATGATGTAACCTACGCGTTGCTAACTGGATTTCCCACCGTCTAAATGAAAGTGTGGAACTCATTCAACAGTTTAAGAAATTCATCCGGACTAAGTGAATCCGATAAAAATAATGATGCCTGAAGGATGGAACCGCGGATCTTAACCGGTGTCGTTATAATCAACTTTAAGATTTGTTTTTAAATAAAACATAAAAAACACTTGGAAATTAAGATTTTCTCTAAACCAAAACACTTCTCTCATCCCCCGATTTATGATTTCTAAAACTAAACCTCTCGCAACAACAAGGAGCTTCGTGAGTACTATGGCAAAGACGGCCATCGTCATCACAGCAAAACCTGAGTCTACTTCACAAAACTTTCCTTAATTAAAACAACAAAGCCATAGACTTCGAGGTAGCTTCGCCATGCAACATAAATCCTCAACTTTTCGTTAGTAGTCATTCAGATTGCAAATTAAGCCCTAACCTGTTCCTAGGATTCCGAGGTAGCCGTCCGATACGACATAAACCCTCACATTTTCTGTGCTATTTGCTTGATTTTATCATACAAATATAAGCCCTAATTAATTAAAATCGGCAAGATCGAAATACTAAATAAACATTAGGACTTTCCTAAATTCAAGCCAAACGATAGATAATCGGAAATTATCGAAGTTCACTTCGAATCAGCTGATTTCTCCTACCTTTCTTCCTTTGGATTCACAAAACAAAATGTTCCAAAATTCGATCCATTCCCTATCAAATTCCAAAATTCAATCTCAAAACCTTAAACTTTCAAATTTCGAGAGCAGAACTCGATTATTATCGAGAGTTTTCTTAAAGTGATTCCCGTCACTTAAGATGTAATGTAACTATAGTGGCTTGCCTCATATGGAATTTTAAAGAACCCGTGTAATATAAACCCCGTTTAATGTTTTCATACTAAGCAGTGAAACTTGTTCGCTTATAAAATCGAGTTCATGTGACATCAAACTGATAAGTCATTAATCTTCTATTATTTAGTCCAGCCCCACCATCAAGCGCCGTGTCCATCCTTAGTGGATAGTACACAAGCTCATGGTGCGGTGCCTGCTTATATAAACTATTTGGGATGCGAGATCGTATCGATCTCATATCTTAAAATCTTTCAAATTTAAAAATTATTTTCAAAATCAAATACTACTTTTCAAATTATTTATTTTAATTAAATTAAAAATTCGCATAAGCGCCGGCATTTTGGCGTTTAGCCGCCAATACCCAAATTTTTATAATTTCGGTATATACACTAAATCACTTGAATAAGTACCCTTAATTATTCCAAAATAATTATTTTCCCCCACATGAATCTTCTAATACTCCAAATCAAAGTTAAATAACCAATGATTCCACACAAATTTCACAAAAACACAAACTTATATTAAAACAAACATAACATTCAATACAATACTAGAATTTTTATCCAAACATAAGGATAAAATTCTCAAAATACAAGACCCTATAATCTTAAACTGATAAGTGTACATCTCTAAGATATACCCATCACATCATCAGGCATATATTAGAACATTAAACACACCAAACATGAACTCACAAGAACATTAACATAACACCTAAGACACTAAACAAATAGAAATAAAACACTTCTAATTCCACTCTCCATTAGGCGGAATATAACCAGGACCACTATTATTCACATTTGACCCTTCAGGAATATAAATTTGATAGAACGAGCGATCATTGTTCATTCTTATATCATCTTCTTCAATTTATTTGTTCTTCACAAAC
>JAKZJZ010000498.1:0-2500 GCA_022702705.1 Papilionanthe hookeriana x Papilionanthe teres
TTTTCGACTAAATGACCAGCCATTGACCCAATAGGTCAACTTTTGACCAAAAAAGCCAACTTTGGTCAAAATGGACAATTTTTGACCCAATGACCAACCCATTGACCCAATAGGTCATCTTTTGACCAAAAAAGTCGTCTTTTATAAAAATGGTCAACTTCTTGATCCAATTACCAACACATTGGCCAAATATGTCAACTTTTGACCAAAAGTCAACTTTTGTCAAAATGGTCAATTTTTGACCCAATGACCTCCCCGCTGACCTAATGGGTTAACTTTTGACCAAAAAATCAATCTTGGTCAAAATAGTCAATTTTTGACCTAATGACCAATTAATGACCAAATAAGTCAATCTCTAACCAAAAAGTTAATTTTTGTCAAAATAATCAATCCATCACCCAATGAAAAAGACATTGACCCAACAAGACAACTTCTGATCAAAAAGTCAAATTTGGTCAAAATAGCTAATTTTTGACCTAATGACCACCCATTAACCCAATAGGTCAACTTTTAACCAAAAACTCAACTTTGGTCAAAATGGTCAATTTTTGACCCAATGACCTACCCGTTGATCCAATATATCAAATTTTGACCAAAAAGATTTCTTTAGTCAAAATGGTCAAATCTTGACCCAATTACAACTTCATTGACCAAATAGGTCAACTTTTTACCAAAAAGTCAACTTTGGTCAAAATGGTCAATTTCTAACCGAATGCCACCCCGTTGACCCAATGGGTAAACTTTTGACAAAAAAATTAATTTTGGTCAAAATAATTAATATTTACCTAATGACCAATTTTAGACCCAATAAGTCAATATCTGACCAAAACGTCAACTATGGTCAAAATGATCAATCCTTGACCCAACGACCAACTCATTGACCCAATAGGTTAACTTTTGACCAAAAAGTCAACTTTGGTTAAAATGATCTATTTTTGACCCAACGACCAACACATTGACCCAGTAGGTCAACATTTGACCAAAAAATCAATTATGGTCAAAATAGTCAATTTTTGACCTAATGTCAATTATTAACCCAATAAGCCAATTTTTAACCAAAAAGTCAACTTTGGTTAAAATGTTCTATCCTTGACTCAATGACCAACCCATTAACCCGATGGATCAACTTTTGACAAAAAGTCATCTTTAGTCAAAATGGTCAATTCCTGATCCAATGACCCCATTGACCAAATGGGTTAACTTTTGAGAAAAAATTCAATTTTGATCAAAATAGTCAATTTTTGATCAAATGACCAATAATTGACCCACTAAGCCATTTTCTGACCAAAAAGTCAACTTTGGTCAAAATGGTGAATCTTTGACCCAATGACAAACCCATTGACCCAATAGGTGAACTTTTCACTAAAAAGATAACTTTAGTTAAAATGGTTGTTTTCCGACCCAATGACCAACCCATTGACCCAATAGGTTAACTTTTGACCAAAAAGTCAACTTTGGTCAAAATGGTCAAACCTTGGCCCAATAACCAACTCATTGACCCAATATGTCAATCTTTGACCAAAAAGCCGATTTTGGTCAAAATAATCAATTTCGACCTAATGACCCCCATTAACCAAATAGATCAACTTTTGACCAAAAAGTCAACTTTGATGCTAAATGGTCGATTTTTGACCTAATGACCAAACCGTAGCCAAAATGGTCGAATTTTGACCAAAAAGTTAACTTTTTAGTCAAAATAAACAATTTTTGGCTTTAATGACCAATTATTAACCCAATAAGTAAATCTTTGACTAAAAAGTCAACTTTGGTCATAATTGTCAATCCTTGACCCAATGACCAACCCATTGACCTAATAGATTGACTTTTGACTAAAAAGTCAATTTTTGTCAAAATAGTAAATTTTTGACATAATTACTAATTATTGACCCATTAGGTCAACTTTTGAACAAAAAAGTCAATTTTGGTCAAAATTGTCAATTTTTGACCTTATCGACCACCTCATTGTCCCAAAAGGTCAACTTTTGACCAAAAGTCAAATTTGGTCAAAATGGTCAATTTGTGATTAACCTAAATGTAAACTTTGGTGAAAATGTTCAATCCTTCATCCAATGACCAACCAATTGACCCAATTTGTTAACTTTTGACTAAAAAGTCAACTTTAGCCAAAATGGTTAGTCCTTGACCCAATGACCAACCTATTGACACAATAGATCAACTTTTGACCAAAAAGTCAATTTTGCTCAAAATTGTCAATTTTTTACCTACTGACCGCCTCATTGACCTAAATAGATCAAATTTTGACCAAAAGACAACTTTGGTCAAAATAGTCAATCCATAACCCAATGACCAACTCATTGACTCAATAGGTCAACTTTTGACCAAAAAGTCAATTTTGATTAAAATAGTCAATTTTTTACTTAATGACCAATTTTTGACCCAGTAAACTAATCTCTGACAAAAAAGTCAACTTTGGTCAAGATGGTTAATCTTTGACCTAATGTCCAACCTACTGACTCAATAGGTCATCTTTTGACGAAAA
>JAKZJZ010000498.1:7500-47294 GCA_022702705.1 Papilionanthe hookeriana x Papilionanthe teres
TAGAACCAAATTGGTGCAGCAACAATCTTTCTTGGGAGTCTTAGAAGCCAACTATAAGGTCTGATCAAGCTTGATACACTTGTGGCCAAGGTATGGAATTATTTTTCCCAAAATAATTCATGTTTTTGAAATATCATGTATTATATTAGCCCAGAAATGTATCATCACCATATAGATACATTCTACATGTTTAGATGAATCCATAGGTTCAAAAATCACTCAATTTTGTTGAGAAATGAGTGAGATATTGAAGTTTGAAGTTTAACAGTTCGAAAATTTTTGAATTTTTGGGCGAATTATCTCCACCGTCTGTTCCCGTGTTTTTGAACTGACGGCGCTGATCGTGCAATCCGATATTTGCTGTTTCGCGCCGTGCATGAGATCATCCCACCCATTCAATGCATACGAGGACGCGTGGCAGTGCCTGGTTTTTCTGAATTAATTTAATTCAGGAAAACCTTAATAACTTCAAAAATCCATATCTTTTGATCCAGAGGTTACAAAAATAAAATAAAAATATCTATGGAAAGCTCTTGAAGAGAAGAAAATTATGAGACCAAAATCATAATTTTATTCTCAGTATTTAATTTTTAATTAATTAAATACTCTTTGGAGTGTTTTAATTATTAAAAATTATTTACAAATCAGAAAAATATGAAATTTTTAGGGAATTACCTATAAGTCCTTAGGCACATCTCCTGATTTTTCTAAGGCTAGGATAGCTCTCTAGGATATGATTTCCTAATTTCCATGATATTTTGTAGTTATTTTCAAAAATAATTATAAAAATAGGAAAATTGGAAAATTTAAATGCAAAATGATTGAGAACATTATGATAACAGACAACAATCCTAAAAAAACAATTCTCAAGTCATCAAAATAATCTAAAAGACATTTTGAAATAAAGTTAAAATTTATTAATTTTAAAATTAATAATTCAAAACCTTCTCTTTACATATTTAATCCATCTCATCATAGATTAAGCAAGTGATGAATCCAACTCAAATCAAACAATAATTAGGTTTAAAGACAACTTAAACCTAGCTAAACCATTAAACCTTAGGGTTTAAGACAAAAATCAAATCTTTAATTAAGTTTAAAGACATATTAGAATTAATTAATCAAGATCAAACCATTTAACTAAGTTTAAGGACATATTGAACTTAATTAACCAAAATCAAATATTTAAATAAGTTTAAGGACATATTAAACTTAATTAACCCTTTAAACCTTACCTAAATTAGGTTTAATACAAAAATCAACTCTTTTAATTAATAAGGACATATTAAACATAACTAATCAAAATCAAACCCTTTTAATTAAGTTTAAGGACATATTAGACTTAATTAATTAAACCAAACCTTTAATTAAGTTTAAAGACATATTAAACTTAATTAACCTCCTTACACATTAGGTATAAGACAAACCTAAACCCTAATTAGGTCTAACCCATTAGACCTAATTAAACCACTAAACCTTAACTAACTAAGGTTTAATCAAACATAAACCTAATTAGGTCTAACCCATTAGACCTAATTAAACCTTTAAGCCTTAACTAAATTAGGCTTAAGTAACCCTAAACCTTAATTAGGTCTAACCCATTAGACCTAATTAAACCATTAAGCCTTAACTAAATTAGGTTTAATCAAACATAAACCCTAATTAGGTTGTTGACCTCATTTTTGATGAGGTCTTCCCTTCTTCTTTTTAGTGCTTAGGATCTAGCCTTAGGCTTTTCCTTTGACTATCTTAGAGGACTAGAATTGGGACCCGCCTTTTAGAAATTCAAACCACTTCTAAACTCCCTGCAAACTCCACAAACTTGACCATAGACCCCTAATCACCTAGAGGGTTGAAATCGAATGTGGAAGTTTAAAGGATGAGTTCCTATAGGACTCTTTGGCCTTAGGACTACCTCAGGTGGTACGGTCGATGAAGGGGCGACTTACACACACATTACACTTATACACTACACTTACACACTACATTTCCACACACTTCCTAAAACCACACCCATACCCAACTTGACCTCCGACTCATGTAGGTGATTCACATGGATGGTCCTTAACCCCTAAGCCCTCGCGTAAGAGGTTAGGAACAACATAATGAATGCCTCAAATGAGTCCTTTCAGGCTCATATGGGCTTGAAATGGCTTCATGGCTCAACCAAAATGATTTCTTTCCACCTAAATTCACCCAATCTTCAATTTCCCAAATTTTCAATTTTTGACCCCGGGACCCTACACCTACTAAACCTACCCAAAACCCTTGAATTACCCAAATTTTTGCAAAACCTCCAAATTACCTAAAATTTTCCAAAATCAATCCCAAACACCTCCACATCACTCAAATTGATCATCCATACCCAAAAATACCAAAAATTCCAAGAAAACCCCCCAATACCCTCCAAATACCCAAAATACCCTTCTTGGCCTAAAAAATCCAAAAATTCAGAAAATTCCCAGAAAATTCCAGAAAATCCCAAATATTCCCAATTTCATTTTGTCCAACTACACCATGGGCCAATTTTGTCAATTTACCCTACTTTTGTCAAAACCCCCAAATTGACCCATTTTAACCCAAAGTGGACCCGATGTCAAACCAAACATACCCAATTGACCCCAATTTTGGTCCAATTCAATTCTAAACTTCAATTCAACATTCCCAATACCAATTTAGACCAAATCCAAGTCCAATTTGATTGACATTTGGATCCAATTTCACTTTGGGCCTTAAAGCCCAAATTTGGACCCATGACCCAAACTTAACCCAAACTCACCCAATTCAACTCCAATTAACCCCAAATCTTTTCTAAAACTTCCTTAACATCCTCATAAACAAAACACTAACATGATTTGCCCAAGATTTTGACCCAAACCCCACTCAAATTCAACCCAAAATCAAAAAGCCCAATTTTGACCTAAACCCAAATCTAACCCAAATAGGCCCAAACCTCAAAATTAAAACCCAACCAAAGCCAAAACCTCTTTGAAACACTCCCATAAACATTTCTTAATATTTATTTTACATCAATTTCAACCCTAGCCCAACATTGGCCCAAGTTAGCCCAATTTGACCTACATTGGCCCATTCACAAAAGAATTCAAATCCAACCCAATTCAAGTCCAAACTAGCCCAAATTTGCTTCAAGTCACTCATGACACATCCATGAGCTAAACCCAATAATTATTTGGCCCAACCTCTTTACAAAATTTCATCCCAAAATCCATTTTAAAATTCAAGAGCCCACTTTCCTAATCCATCTTAAAAGCCCATCTAAAACCCTTTCAAAAAGCCCAAAATTCTTCCAAGGCCCATATGACATTTCCCCTCATCATACTTTCAATTAAAATCATCCCTAAGTCCTAAATTCATCATCAAATAATTCCAAATCAAGCCTCATGCCAAATCACCCCTAAATACCAAAATTTTCCTTAAATCCATTTCCATGAAATTGACTTTACTTTTCCCAAGCCAAATGGAGCCATGGAGCCATGCATAAGCCATATGCAAGCCATGAGAGCCTCTTTACATGTCACCATGCCATTTTGGGCAAAAGGAGGAGGCTCTTTCCTTAATTCCTAAAGGTGATTAACCACTTCCATGTTTCCACTAAACCATGCTTAAGCCTAATTGTGCTTGGATGGTGACTTGACCCTACTGATTATGCTGAGCCAAATCACTTTTCCCTCAGCCAAAACCAGGCCTTGGGTGGTGCACCTAGCCCAAATGGGTGGGTTGACCCATTTAGGTTCAAATCTAGCCATGCCCCATTCCACTTTGGATCAAAGCCTTTACACATGTCCATGGCCAATTGATTGCACAAACCTCCAGCCACTGACCCACCTGACCTTGAGGGTGACCCATGCTCAGCCGGCCGGCCACCGGGCCGCCGGAAAACACCATGGCCGAAAGTTCACATGTGAGCCGACATTGAAATTCTCACTTGCTGAGTCGCCCCATCCCCAGGTGGCTACCATGGCTGATCTTCTCCTCACCGAAGCAGGCGATCCCAAGCCCTAACTCCCCACGGGAGGCCTTCCACCCTCTCCTATTTAAACCCCTCACCCTCTCGGCCAAAGGGGAGCCAAGCACAAACCCCGCCGAAACTGCGCCAAAATTGTTCCAAACCCTTCACCATCCTTAGAGCGAGTTGATCCCCGGTGTCAATTTGCCCTAATCCCCACCAACGAGCCCGATTTCTCAGCCGAAATTCCACCCAAAACCGGGACACTTTGCCACAGTGAGCCAATCCTCAAATTGAGCGGTCCTACACCTTCACTGGACCAAGAGGAGAAGTTTCCCACTGAAAGCCCCATCTCCGAGGCCACCCGGTTGCTCCAGCCTCCAAGCTTTGTGATCGAGCTGTGGTCACTTTCATAGCTAGGCAATTCACTGGACCGGGAGACTTCATCCGGAGCTTGCCGGGACCCAATCGAAGGTGCAACAACTCTCGGATTGAAGCCGCACTTCTCCGAGCTAAGGTATGAGTTAACTATTCATCCCGAGCTTCTGGAGATTCTCCATTTCAAATGCCTTAGTTTCAATGCATGTTAGCCGTATAGATGTGTTCGTCTCTTCAAGACGAATCCATAGAGCATAAGAACATGAAAATCCATTGAGAATCGAGTGAGATCTTAGGGATTTAGTGTGGACGGCTCTCGGGTGAGAACACTTGGGGACGATGAACGGATGCCGTCCATTCGATACACGCGCGCACGGACGGCCGGGATTGCGTCGGACCGGGAGACGCGTACGAGAACCGCGGGGCCCGGGCTGCCGACTCGGATGGCGGCGTCGAATGGGAGCGCGACACGCGGCGTTTCGGAGGCTGCCGAGGTTGACGCGGCGCCGCGTGGATAAATAGAAAATTAGGGTATTTTTCTATTTATTTAATTCCCTAAACTTCAAAAATTCATATCTCTGTGTAGAAAAATCACAAAAATAAAATAAAAATACCCTCTTGCTCAGTGAACAGAGGAGAATAATGTGGAAAAGAAATCGTTTAATTTAATTAAGTATTTTATTTTTTATGATTTATTTACTCTCTGCATACATTTAATTCTCCATGCATGTATACAATTCACCATGGCATGAGACCATAGGGCTTTTGAAGCCTCCGAACTTGGGAACATTCCCTGAATTTTCCAAGGTCGAGGCCATCTCTGATGAAAAGTTATTTATTTTTCAAATGCATGTTGCTCGTTTTGAGTATTTTAATTCCAAAAATTAGCATGTTGTGAAATAAATTCTAGAAATATTTGGTGATGTTCCTTATGACCAGAGAACTCTAGGAAAAATAGGACTTGAGTTAATTCACTCAGATTAACCCTAATTGGCTTAAACACCTAAAATAGGTCTTTAATTAATTAGAGTTAACCGAGGCATCAAATTGACTTGAAATCAATTCTCCACTGACCTTTAGGATCAGAGGAATCCACCATAAAAATTTGAAGTCAATTGGACTTGGTTAGCCCCACTAATTGGGTTGATTAAGCCACTTAGCCATTTTAAACTTTAAAAAATTCATAACTTTTAAAATATTTTTTTAAAATTCACCAAATTGGTTTTGGAGCCTCTCTGATATCAGGGGAACCCAAGAAAATTAAAATTTCAATTTTCTAAAAAAGTTGATTTTTAATAATATTTTAATATTTTTAATAATTAAAAAATAATAAAAATCACAAAAATAATAAAATTCACCAAAATGTCACATTTTGAATTTTAATCACTTAGGAACAAATCCCACATTTTTCCTAAGTCTATTTAGTGAGATATTAAATTTTAAAGCCCTAGGGTAATTTTAAAATTAAAAAAATGTATTTTCTAGCATTTTCACTAAAATAATTATTATAAATCATAGAAAAATCAGAAAATTGCAAAATTTGTTTCTCTGGTCTCCTTAATATCAGAGAGATTTTTGAAAAATATAAAATCCATTTTTCAACATTTATCTTATTTTTAAATTAATTAACACTCCAAAACTCAAAATAATTATAATAAAAATAATATAATTCAAAAAATCACCAAAATTGGTCCAAGTGCTTCTCTGGTCATTAGGAATGTCCCCTAATTTTCTTAAGGACAGAAACTTTTCCCTTGGTCATGTTATCAAATTTTCCTTGAAAATCTCTATTTTTCACCAAAAATAATTATATAAATAAATTAAATACAGAAAAATCACATTTTCTCCTCTCATGTCTTTATTGACATATGAGTAAAGTCACATAAAAATTTCAAGTTCATTTGAGTTCAATTTAGTGAGTTATGAAATTATTAAGCTTAAAGGGTAAAATGGTAATTAAAATCTTTAATCCTTAATTAAAACTTTAGGTTCAATAAAAAATCAACAAGTAAAATATTTGATCCTAATCTGATTTGGATGATTGAAATTTAAATAATTAAAGGGTAGAAACCCATTAAATAATTTTAAAATGATTAAACTTTAATTAAATAATAGATTAAATTTGGAAGAATAATAAAATTGGAATTATTAAAATAAGGGATCTTTATTAGGAAGAGATTTATTCTTTAATTTAAAAATCCCTAAATTAATTATATCAACTAATACTCAATTTTTAATTAAAATGATAACTCAAATTTAAAATATTAAAAGACTTAATTAAATTATTAAAATCTTTTGAAATTTCAATTAAAATTAAAAATAAAGTAAATTAAAGATAAATTAAATTAAGATTAAATTTAAAAATTAAATTAAATTAAATTTAATAATTAAATTAAATTAAATTAAACAATTAAATTAAGTTAATTAAAATTAAATTAAATTAAATAATTAAATTAAATTAAATAATTAAACAATTAAATTAAATTAATTAAAATTAAATTAAATTAAATCAAACAATTAAATTAAATTAAATTAAAATTAAATTAAATTAAATTAAACAATTAAATTAAATTAAATAATTAAAATTAAATTAAATTAAATTAAATAATTAAATTAAAGTTAAATCAAATCAAATTAATTAAACACCAAGTCAAATTAAATTGAATTATGTTAAACTAAATTAAAACTCAATTAAATTAAGTTAAATTAAATATAACATCACCTAAGACATAAAAGAAATTAAATATAAAACAACTTGAACACTATTCCAAATTTAAACTCTTTAACTTAAATCAAGTCATTTGAATACTAATTTACCCTTGAAAGCTTTGATTATTGTAACTCCTAAATGAAACATTAAATGGAGTGTTACTTTACTCATAGGATATTCAAATGTCCTAGTTCATCGAGCAAGTTAACAAGACTTGAAAACCTCGGACGATCGATTCATTTATATAATTAAATTCATTTGGACTTAAAACAATCCTAGAAATATTGAAAAGATGTTTAAGATCCTTCTTAAGCACTTCCTCGATATGATAGGATATTTTTAAGAACAATTGAATTTGATTATTCTTTGATGAAGAAAATCGTCCTTAAACCAAAACCCAAAGAACCTAGACGTCATAGGAGATGACTAGCTATAGGATTAGGAATTTGGTAGAAAACCATAACCTTTCCCTAGCTTTACCTAGGAACTTGTTTAAATATTCTAATTGTGTTTTAAGTGCGAGCTTGGGATGACGGGAAGACCCTCAGTGTACGCTTTTATTTTATTGCAATTTACTTTCTTGCAATTTACTTTCTTGCAATTTACTTTCTTGCAATTTACTTTATTGCAAATGCATTTTACTTTTCTTGCATGATAAAACAACAGTTGCATGAAAACCCACACCTTTAGGATAGCCCCTAAAACCGAAACCAAAATTAAGTTAAAAGTCATTGCAAGATAAAATTCACCGCCACAACATTTCAAAAGATAAAACAACTCAAAATTTAATCACAAACGGAACACAAAACTACAATTGCAACTAAATTAAAACGTCCTGTTGGATGATCGGGAATACCTCGGATGATGTAACCTACGTGTTGCTAACGGGATTTCCCACGGTCTAAATGAAAGTGTGGAACTCATTCGGTTGAGTTTAGCAAATTCATCCGGACTAAGTGAATCCGATAAAAATAACGATGCCGGAAGGATGGAACCGTGGGATCTTAACCGGTGTCGTTATAATCAACTTTAAGATTTGTTTTAATTAAAACACAAAAAACACTTGGAAATTAAGATTTTCTCTAAACCAAAACACTTCTCTCATCTCCCGATTTATGATTTCTAAAACTAAACCTCTCGCAACAACAAGGAGCTCGGAGCATGGTGGGCAGCACGACCATCGTCATCAACGAAAACTCGAGTCTACTTCAGCAAAACTTTCCTAGAATTAAAACAACCAAGCCATAGGACTTCGAGGTAGCTTGCACAGTGCAACATAAATCCTCGACTCTTCGTTAGGCATTTGCATTGCAAATTAAGCCCTAATCGGTCTTAGGATTCCGAGGTAGTCGTCCGATACGACAATAAACCCTCACATCTTCTGAAGCTATTTGTTTGATTTTATCATACAAATATAAGCCCTAATTAATTAAGATTGACAAGATTGAAATACTAAATAAACATTAGGACTTTCCTAAATTCAAGCCAAATGATAGGATAGTCGGGAAATTATCGAAGTTCACTTCGAATCAGTGATTTCTCCTACCTCTCTTCCTTTGGATTCACAAAACAAAATGTTCCAAAATTTGATCCATTCCCTATTGAAATTCCAAAATTCGATCTTTGAAAACCTTAAACTTTGAAATTCTTGAGAGCAGAATCATTGATTATTATCGAGAGTTTTCTTAGGTGATTCCCGTCACTTAAGATGTAATTAACTATAGGGGCTTGCCCTTATAGGGAATTTTAAAGAACCTGAGTAATATAAACCCTGTTTAATGTTTTCATATTAAGCGGGGAAACTTGTCGGCTTATAAAATTGGTTCGCGGACCAAACGGATGTCACAAATCTTCTAGTTTATTTAATCGAGCCCCACCATCAAGCGGTGTGTCTATCCTTAGGGATAGATACACGGTTTGTGGTGTGGTATTCGTTTATATAAACTATTTGGGATGTGAGATCGGTTTGATTTCATATCTTAAAATTTTTCAAACTTAAAATTATTTTCAAAATCAAATACTACTTTTCAATTTATTTATTTAAACTAAATTAAAAATTTGCCGACAACTTCTGTTAGGCGACCACTTTTCAAAATAAAAAACACGACCTAAAAATATGCCGACAGGATTTCTGGCGACTCCGCTGGGGAGAATTCCTCTCTCCATTATAATCAAATAATTCTGCTTTCAAAAATCGGTAGTGTATCCATGTCCCTAATGGATCAAACTACCCTTCTTTCCGTTGGAATACTATGTTCATTTCTATCTTGAACAAGTATAGCCAACATTCTCTCGGATTTAGGAGCCACTCGTTTAGACACCCCTAAACGAGAGAGGTTCCGAGATCCTTTTACCTCATTTTTGAGGTGGGGTGGACCCCCAATAGGTGTTAGTTTAGGTGTGATCCTTCGAGTCGAGAAGTCTTGCTTAAGACTTTCTTTTCCTTTCTGAATCGGTTTCCTTACCTTCTCTACACCTTTGAACGTTCCGTTCTAAATAAACAAACCCTCTAATAAATGATTCTTTTAACAAATAATTCCTTCTTATAAATACATGAACAAAAAATGAGTTCGGACTCTTTTCAATTCCTTTCTTTTCGTCCCGAAGAAAAGAAGCATAACTCGAGACCGACAACCGGAATCTACCTCGCGAAATGGAAGCCCCGAAACCGATTTTCTCCTTCACCAACGGACCGGACTTCGCTGTCTATAAGGATGAACTGCCCGACAATGGGGTCATCCGATTTGGACAAGGGTTTGAAAACACAAACGTCAAGGTCACCGACGTCTCCCTCTTTGCACTGACGAACAAGGTATCTGAAGCTGAGGAACCACTGCTTGAGTTCAACCTTAGGTCGACCCAAGAGTTTCCTCCCCTGCAAAGGGTCCCGACTAGGAGGAGTACCGCTGTCCGCAGGAGGACCGTTCTCACTACCCCCACTCGGTCTAGTTGTTTCGCACCTACCCCGACTTCGCCAAATCAAAGGGGAAAGGAATCCGAACTATGATAAACCCGTTACGCGTGGAGGGTACGGATCTTCCTGTAAGACCTTCTGTCTTCGAAATCGGGTCCAGTTCGAAGATTCCTTCGCTGACAAAGACCCAAAGAAGAAATAGAAATAGAAGGATCGCCAGGGAAGCCGTAGCCGCCGAGATTGCCTTCCCGGAGGAAATTCCGGAGTTGCCGTAATATACACCGTTACCGAATATACACCACCGCCCGACTACATACCACTTTTGGGAGGAAGCAGGTTCCATCCCCTCTCGCCGCAGAGGATGAAGAGAATGTTCGAAAGATTGCTGCCACATTACCACGGCCCGCATACTACAACGATAGCCGCAAGAAAAGAACCGAACTACGCCGTTTGCTCGACCGCAAACTTTGGTAGAAAAGCTAGCAAAGAAGGAAAACCGCCCCGTGTCGGAAATTCTACGAAGGATAGGACGGGTGCCGGTCAAATCCCGTCTTGGGCCCCGAGTAGAACCCGCCGTCATGATAGAAAAGCCAAGCAAGAGAATGAAGGCTAGCCCGCCCGTCGTAGTATCGTGGTTACGGATTAGGGAGGATACCACCTTCCAGCATTCAGCCGACAGACCATCCGGTCATAGACCTTCTGCTCGCTGAAGGATGGTGTGGCGTCCCACTACGGGGCGATTGAGACCGAAACAGCAGCCCGAGAGAGAAAGTCTCGCCGGGAGGCCGGAATCTGAAGAAAGTGCTACCGCGATGAAGGGGACTCGTGAAAAAGGACCCGCAACCATCGCATGACAACCACAAAGATACACGAAAGCTCCGCTAGAAGATGCCATGGAAAAGTTGAGAACCGACATCCGACGGCTGGCAAAAGAAAGAGAAGAAAAGTTCGGAGATGAGATCGACTCATCGGAATTCATGGACAACGAATATGCGTAAATCAACATGGTTGAGACACGAGCTTCATCGACTTCTCAAGGTGCTCCCGCACCGCAGAAGAGAGGAGCCGTAACCGATGAAGAGACGGCTTCAGGAAAAGGACGACACGATCGCTCAAATGGCGAAGAGGATGGAAGAGATGGCCGTAGCTCTAGCCACTCTCCAAAGTCAAGTACAACCACATAGAGAGACACCCCCAGAAGTCATTCACATCGTAGACGGAGGAAAGGAAATTACATCCGTCAATGGGGATAACAGACATCAACATCTACGGGGATTCACAGTTAATCATTCAACAGATCGCCGGACAATACAGGATTTTTAAACCAAGACTCGAACAATACTTCCAGTATGCCATACAGCTGTTGGAACAGATTCCAAATGTGACAATCTACAAAATTCCTAGAAAAGAGAATGCTTTAGCAGATGCTTTAGCCCGTCTCGCAAAAGAATTTGCTCGTTTGCAAGATGAATCGATGGAAGTGTCGGTTCACGGACGTCGAGTCCTATCACGAGCTTGACATAGACATGATACATAAATCGAAAAAGAAAAAGAATCGAGTTGCAGCAGATGACGAAAACACGAAGATTGGCGACGAGCCATTGATGGACTACCCGCAAACAGGAAAGCTACCGGAGGATAGGTCGCCGGCCCATCGGATCAAGAAAAGAACTCCGTCCTACGCATTAATAAACAACATATTATACGAAGGTCTTTTGATCAAATGTGGCTAAGGTGCCTAAGCGGGTCCGAGGCCCGTGAAATTGTTAAAGAGGTGCATTCGGGACTCGTGGCGCTCACCGATCGGGTCCAAAGATGAAAATGAAAATTAAAAGACTAGGGTACTACTCGGCCCTCGATGATGACCGATCGCATGAAAATCGCCAAGAGCCGTCACCAATGCCAAGTGCACGGAGTGGTTCTACATCAACCTCCAAATGTGCTACACCCGACAATTGCGTCGTGGCCATTTGAATGTTGGGGCACGGATATAGTGGGTCCGATAGAACCACCATCTTCAAAAGGACATCGTTTCATTCTTGCAGCCTACGGATTACTTTTCCAAGTGGGCGGCAGTTCCACTTAGAGAAGTGAAAGCACACCACGTGCTACAGCTTTTCAAGAACCAAGTTGTCTACCGTTTCGGAGTGCCGCGCGAGATCATCTCGGATAATGGGTCGCATTCGAAGCACACAAATCAACAATTTTGTCGGGAGACACGGAATCGACCGGCGATACTCAACAATTTACTACCCAAGAGCAAACGGCCTCGCCGAGGCTTTTAATAAAACTCTCGTTCAAATCTTAAAGAAAACCCCGGACGATAATAAGAGAAATTGGCACGAGAAATTGTTAGAAGCCTTATGGGCCTACCGGACAACTTTCGAACCCCTACTCAAGCTACACCTTACGCTCCGGTGTATGGGTCCGAGGCGATGTTACCTTTAGAGGTTCAGGCTTCCTTCACTCGAATTGCAATTGCAAACAAGATCACGACAGAAGAAAACGCCGGATTACGACTCGAAGAATTAGAAAGCTTGGAAGGGAAAAGACTTGCAAAGCACAACAGAATTTAGAACTATACCAAGCTAAAATGGTTCAAGCCCATGACAAACTGGTCCGCCCAAGAACCTTCAAGGTTGGTGACTTAGTTCTCGTTCTCAAGAGACCTATTCTTGCACACCGCAAGATAGGAGGAAAATTTGAACCCACTTGGGAAGGACCGTTTGTGGTTGAAGCGATATACTCGGGAGGTTCCTACCAGCTAGTGAATTGCGGGGAGAACGACATATGCTTCCAATCAACGGACGATACTTGAAAAAATATTACGCTACCTCGATGTTTCGAAGGAATGAATTCTTCATCCCTAAGAAACACGGGTGAAAGTAATTACTTGTGATTGGGTCCGAACCCAAAAATAATAAAATGTGCTAAGATAAATAAAATCATGATAATTAAGTTTTCCTTGTTTCCTTCTCCAAATCAAGATCTCTTTCCGGATCTTATCCTACTTCATTCCCGTTAAATTTCAAAATATAAGAATAATGAAAAAATGTATCTTTAATAAACATTTTCTTAATGTTCTTGTTCTTAGATACGACCCCGATCCTTTTCCTTGTCTTTTCGCAGGGAAATGTCGAACGGGCGGTTGGTCTTGAACTTTAAGAATGGCGTAAGCCTTGCACTCGATGAAAAGAGGGTGAAAGATGGAGCGATAATCGAGATTGACTCGGATTTCGCACCAGCAAGCCTACAGTACGAGGAAAGTGACCGGGTCCCGGTTAACCGAGAAGAACTACCCGGGCGAGACGGTGATGAAAGTGGGTGGCCCAAGCCACCAATCCAACAACAAGAAAAGAAAAGCAAACACCGAAGAAGACAAGAAAATGAAGTCCGTAGTCACTACGGCGGAGGGCGGGCTTGTCGGCGCCGCGCCCGCGAGATGCAAGAAGTTCGGAGGGCTACTCTCACGGCCACGCAACGAAGAAATAAGAATCGCCGCATCCGTAAAATGTTAACAAAACTAGCTGCGGACCGGCGCGATGAGACACTTGCTAATGCCGGCACATACATTTCAAGGACACCGGTTCACCAGGAACACGAAAAAGGAGGCCGGCTCCTAGAATAACGAAAGAACCGGGGAAATCTCCGGAAGATCGGAAGAAAGAAGGCTACCACGCCACCGGATAGAACCACCGGCGGTGCATGACCTTGTTGCGGAGCAACCCCGGGGGATGTCCCGACAGGCATCATCCCACGAGGAGCCGAGGTATGCGGGGGAACGTGAAGGGATTGAACCATATATCCCACAATACGTCACAAGGCCTCGCCATCGCGGATCAT
This sequence comes from Papilionanthe hookeriana x Papilionanthe teres, assembly GCA_022702705.1. Taxonomy (NCBI): domain Eukaryota; kingdom Viridiplantae; phylum Streptophyta; class Magnoliopsida; order Asparagales; family Orchidaceae; genus Papilionanthe; species Papilionanthe hookeriana x Papilionanthe teres. The sequence continues at coordinate 21,313 of JAKZJZ010000498.1, forward strand.
TCCGGAATACGAGCTGGAGAGGATGCGAATGTTGAAAAGAAAACTTTCGAATACTTCGAGAGAATTAAAGGAAGAAGAATCAACATACTAGAAGGCCTCGAGCTACACACCGACGTATTCTCGGAGTATGAACAACAGCAAATTGTGGACCGTATCCGGGATCCGAAAAGAATGGGCCGAGCAGAGCCGCCCGAGGGAAAACACATACTCGGAACCCGGAGATGGATGCCGTGGAAAGGAAGAATCACAATACAATGTGGATGCTGCTACAACTTTGCTGAAGACGGGAAGGGAAACCCACCAGGGGATACTTCGTCATGGGCAAGTAGATCCGATGCCATTAGTTATCAAGAGAATGGTAAAAAGATTGATAACATGGAGGGTATCGCAGCGGATTGCATACCCAATATCTGCATTATCAACATCTACAAACGAGGTGACCGCATACCCCCACATATTGATCATCACGACTTCGTCGGACCTTCGCACGGTCTCTTTCTTGAATGAGTGTAACATCATGTTCGGATCCGACCTCCGGATAGCAGGCCCGGGTGAGTTCCGAGGGCCGTAAAGATACCTTTACCGGTGGGTTCCGTCATGATACCGCAAGGTAACGGAGCGAGATATCGCAAAGCATTGCATACCGAGGGTGCCGATGGAGCGAATCTCGCTTACTTTCGGGAGGATGGACGACAGCAAAATACCTTACCATTTCCAACCGGATCCGTAGCTAGAGAACCTCCGGCCTTACGAGCTGTGAGTTACATGGGAAATATCACACCTCCAATGTACATCCAGCCGGCATCCTTGCCAAGGATGGCTTGGAAGGTGATGTTATTGACCATGTACCTCACTATTCAGACATGGATTTTTGACAGATGATTCTTTCTATGGATCAACAAAGATCATACACAGTCCGTTTTGAGTCTACATGGATTGTATGAAATATATTCCGCATCGAGTTGTATGATATATTTTCAACATGATTGGAATGAAAGTGACCATGTCACGTTTTGGCCTTCACCTCTTTTGTGCAAATTGATTGGGAAACGCCATTAAAGTTAAATGAACTTCGAACAAAGAACGTAAAAGAAATAAAAAAGAGAATAAAAGAAAACTTTCTAAAAAAAAATCTAAAAATGACAAACACTAAGTTCACATGAACATTAAATAAACAATAAAATAAAATTTGAACCATTAAAAGACAAACGAAATCAACATGAATGATAAATCAAATCACAAAGCAAATCAACACAAATCTCAAATTCCATCCTTCCAAACTTCAAAATCAAATTCCATCCTTCCAAATTCCAAATCAAATTTCATCTTTACAAATTCCAAATCAAATTCTCAATCAAAATCTAAATCCAATCTCGATCAAGTTTCAAACTTGATCTTTCAAATTTCAAATCAAATCTTAAATCAAATTTCAATCGAGTTCAAACTCATCCTTTCAAATTCAAACTCAAAACTTTTGGGTCGAGGATTTTACATCCAAGACTGCACTGCTTTAGGATTCTCTTCCTATTGCACTGAAATACATCAAAATTCAAACTTTTGAGTCGAGGATTTTACATCCAAGACTGCACTGCTTTAGGATTCTCTTCCTATCGCACCTGAAATACATCAAAATTCAAACTTTTGAGTCGAGGATTTTACATCCAAGACCGCATCGCTTTAGGATTCTTTTCCTATTGCACCGAAATACATCAAAATTCAAACTTTTGAGTCGAGGATTTTACATCCAAGATCGCATCGCTTTAGGATTCTCTTCCTATCGCACCGAAATACATCAAAATTCAAACTTTTGGGTCGAGGATTTTACATCCAAGACTGCACTGCTTTAGGATCCTTTTCCTATTGCACTGAAATACATCAAAATTCACAACTTTTGGGTCGAGGATTTTACATCCAAGACTGCACTGCTTTAGAATTCTCTTCCTATTGCACTGAAATACATCAAAATTCAAAACTTTTGAGGTCGAGGATTTTACATCCAAGACCGCATCGCTTTAGGATCCTTTTCCTATTGCACCGAAATACATCAAAATTCAAAACTTTTGGGTCAAGGATTTTACATCCAAGACTGCACTGCTTTAGGATCCTTTTCCTATTGCACTGAAATACATCAAAACTCAAAACTCTTGAGGTCGAGGATTTTACATCCAAGACTGCACTGCTTTAGGATCCTTTCCTATTGCACCGAAATACATCAAAATTCAAACTTTTGGGTCGAGGATTTTACATCCAAGACTCGCACCGCTTTAGGATTCTCTTCCTATCGCACCGAAATACATCAAAATTCAAACTTTTGAGTCGGGGATTTTACATCCAAGACTCGCACTCGCTTTAGGATTCTCTTCCTATCGCACTCGAAATACATCAAAATTCAAATTTTCGAGTCGAGGATTTTACATCCAAGACCGCACTCGCTTTAGGATTCTCTTCCTATTGCACCGAAATACATCAAAATTCAACTTTTGGGTCGAGGATTTTACATCCAAGATCGCATTGCTTTAGGATCTTTTCCTATCGCAATGAAATACATCACATCGAAATCAAACTCTTGAGATTAAGGATTTTACATCCAACACCACTTTGCTCTGAGATATCTTCTCGTTGCAACGGTTCAATCTAATCAATTCAATTTTCTTTCGAGGTTGGAGATGTTACATCTAAAACCTCAAAATCCTAATTTTCATTTCAAATCAAATCCCTCAAATTAATTTTGACAAACTTCAATCTAAATTGAAACTCCCAACTAAAATTTAAACTCACACATCAAAACATAAATTGAAACAAAATAAAATCTAAATCAAAATTCCCTCAGATCATGTGATTTGGGATTTACCTCCTTTTCCTTTCCCCAGCGAGAGTTCAAGAAATCTCCGGTTCCAGAGATATACCCGATACTCCCCACGTGAACTCTTCTACTTCGTCCTAAGTTCGTCACTTGGACATCCGTGTTGGTTTTGTTGATCGCTTCGGTCAACACCAATACGCGCGGTGTGCTCCGTCGGCTCACCACACCTATCGGGGTCCATTTGTTGACCTCATTTTTGATGAGGTCTTCCCTTCTTCTTTTAGTGCTTAGGATCTAGCCTTAGGCTTTTCCTTCGACTATCTTAGAGGACTAGAATTGGGACCCGCCTTTTAGAAATTCAAACCACTTCTAAACTCCCCGCAAACTCCACAAACTTGACCATAGACCCCTAATCACCTAGAGGGTTGAAATCAAATGTGGAAGTTTAAAGGATGAGTTCCTATAGGACTCTTTGGCCTTAGGACTACCCCTGGTGGTCTCGGTTCGATGAAGGGGCCGACTTACACACACATTACACTTATACACTACACTTACACACTACATTTCCACACACTTCCTAAAACCACACCCATACCCAACTTGACCTCCCGACTCATGTAGGTGATTCACATGGATGGTCCTTAACCCCTAAGCCCTCGCGCAAGAGGGTTAGGAACAACATAATGAATGCCTCAAATGAGTCCTTTCATGGCTCATATGGGCTTGAAATGGCTTCATGGCTCAACCAAAATGATTTCTTTCCACCTAAATTCACCCAATCTTCAATTTCCCAAATTTTCAATTTTTGACCCCCGGGACCCTACACCTACTAAACCTACCCAAAACCCTTGAATTACCCAAATTTTTGCAAAATCTCCAAATTACCTAAAATTTTCCAAAATCAATCCCAAACACCTCCACATCACTCAAATTGATCATCCATACCCAAAAATACCAAAAATTCCAAGAAAACCCCCAATACCCTCCAAATACCCAAAATACCCTTCTTGGCCTAAAAATCCAAAAATTCAGAAAATTCCCAGAAAATTCCAGAAAATCCCAAATATTCCCAATTTCATTTTGTCCAACTACACCATGGGCCAATTTTGTCAATTTACCCTACTTTTGTCAAAACCCCCAAATTGACCCATTTTAACCCAAAGTGGACCCAATGTCAAACCAAACATACCCAATTGACCCCAATTTTGGTCCAATTCAATTCTAAACTTCAATTCAACATTCCCAATACCAATTTAGACCAAATCCAAGTCCAATTTGATTGACATTTGGATCCGATTTCACTTTGGGCCTTAAAGCCCAAATTTGGACCCATGACCCAAACTTAACCCAAACTCACCCAATTCAACTCCAATTAACCCCAAATCTTTTCTAAAACTTCCTTAACATCCTCATAAACAAAACACTAACATGATTTGCCCAAGATTTTGACCCAAACCCCACTCAAATTCAACCCAAAATCAAAAAGCCCGATTTTGACCTAAACCCAAATCTAACCCAAATAGGCCCAAACCTCAAAATTAAAACCCAACCAAAGCCAAAACCTCTTTGAAACACTCCCATAAACATTTCTTAATATTTATTTTACATCAATTTCAACCCTAGCCCAACATTGGCCCAAGTTAGCCCAATTTGACCTACATTGGCCCATTCACCAAAAGAATTCAAATCCAACCCAATTCAAGTCCAAACTAGCCCAAATTTGCTTCAAGTCACTCATGACACATCCATGAGCTAAACCCAATAATTATTTGGCCCAACCTCTTTACAAAATTTCATCCCAAAATCCATTTTAAAATTCGAGAGCCCACTTTCCTAATCCATCATAAAAGCCCATCTAAAACCCTTTCAAAAAAAGCCCAAAATTCTTCCAAGGCCCATATGACATTTCCCCTCATCATACTTTCAATTAAAATCATCCCTAAGTCCTAAATTCATCATCAAATAATTCCAAATCAAGCCTCATGCCAAATCACCCCTAAATACCAAAATTTTCCTTAAATCCATTTCCATGAAATTGACTTTACTTTTCCCAAACCAAATGGAGCCATGGAGCCATGCATAAGCCATATGCAAGCCATGAGAGCCTCTTTACATGTCACCATGCCATTTTGGGCAAAAGGAGGAGGCTCTTTCCTTAATTCCTAAAGGTGATTAACCACTTCCATGTTTCCACTAAACCATGCTTAAGCCTAATTGTGCTTGGATGGTGACTTGACCCTACTGATTATCGTCGAGCCAAATCACTTTTCCCTCGACTAAAACCGAGGCCTTGGGTGGTGCACCTAGCCCAAATGGGTGGGTTGACCCATTTAGGTTCAAATCTAGCCATGCCCCATTCCACTTTGGATCAAAGCCTTTACACATGTCCATGGCCGATTGATTGCACAAACCTCCAGCCCCGACCCACCTGACCTCGAGGGTGACCCATGCTCGGCCGGCCGGCCACCGGGCCGCCGGAAAACACCATGGCCGAAAGTTCACATGTGAGCCGACATTGAAATTCTCACTTGCTGAGCTGCCCCATCCCAGTGGTCACCATGGCCGATCTTCTCCTCACCGGAGCATGGTGATCCCAAGCCCTAACTCCCGCAGGGAGGCCTTCCACCCCTCTCCTATTTAAACCCCTCACCCTCTCGGCCAAAGGGGAGCCAAGCACAAACCCTGCCGAAACTGCGCCAAAATTGTTCCAAACCCTTCACCATCCTTACGAGCGGTTGATCCCCGAGTGTCGATTTGCCCTAATCCCCACCAACGAGCCCGATTTCTCGGCCGAAATTCCACCCAAAACCGGGACACTTTGCCACGGTGAGCCGATCCTCAGATTGACTGGTCCTACACCTTCACTGGACCAAGAGGAGAAGTTTCCCATCGAAAGCCCCATCTCCGAGGCCACCCGGTTGCTCCGGCCTCCGAGCTTTGTGATCGGGCGTGGTCACTTTCATAGGCTAGAGCGATTCACCGGACCGGGAGACTTCATGCGGAGCTTGCGGGACCCGATCGAAGGTGCAACAACTCTCGGATTGAAGCCACACTTCTCCGAGCTAAGGTATGAGTTAACTATTCATCCCGAGCTTCGGAGATTCTCCATTTCAAATGCCTTAGTTTCGATGCATGTTAGCCGTATAGATGTGTTCGTCTCTTCGAGACGAATCCGTAGAGCATAAGAACATGAAAATCCATTGAGAATCGAGTGAGATCTTAGGGATTTAGTGTGGACGGCTCTCGGGTGAGAACACTTGGGGACGATGAACGGATGCCGTCCATTCGATACACGCGCGCGCGGACGGCCGGGATTGCGTCGGACCGGGAGACGGTACGAGAACCGCGGGGCCCGGGCTGCGCGACTCGGATGGCGGCGTCGAATGGGAGCGCGACACGCGGCGTTTCGGAGGCTGCCGAGGTTGACGCGGCGCCGCGTGGATAAATAGAAAATTAGGGTATTTTTCTATTTATTTAATTCCCTAAACTTCAAAAATTCATATCTCTGTGTAGAAAAATCACAAAAATAAAATAAAAATACCCTCTTGCTCAGTGAACAGAGGAGAATAATGTGGAAAAGAAATCGTTTAATTTAATTAAGTATTTTATTTTTTATGATTTATTTACTCTCTGCATACATTTAATTCTCCATGCATGTATACAATTCACCATGGCATGAGACCATAGGGCTTTTGAAGCCTACGAACTTGGGAACATTCCCTGAATTTTCCAAGGTCGAGAGGCCATCTCTGTGAAAAGTTATTTATTTTTCAAATGCATGTTGCTCGTTTTGAGTATTTTAATTCCAAAAATTAGCATGTTGTGAAATAAATTCTAGAAATATTTGGTGATGTTCCTTATGACCAGAGAACTCTAGGAAAAATAGGACTTGAGTTAATTCACTCGGATTAACCCTAATTGGCTTAAACACCTAAAATAGGTCTTTAATTAATTAGAGTTAACCAGGCATCAAATTGACTTGAAATCAATTCTCCACTGACCTTTAGGATCAGAGGAATCCACCATAAAAATTTGAAGTCAATTGGACTTGGTTAGCCCCACTAATTGGGTTGATTAAGCCACTTAGCCATTTTAAACTTTAAAAATTCATAACTTTTAAAATATTTTTTAAAATTCACCAAATTGGTTTTGGAGCCTCTCTGATATCAGGGGAACCCAAGAAAATTAAAATTTCAATTTTCTAAAAAAGTTGATTTTTAATAATATTTTAATATTTTTAATAATTAAAAAATAATAAAAATCACAAAAATAATAAAATTCACCAAAATGTCACATTTTGAATTTTAATCACTTAGGAACAAATCCCACATTTTTCCTAAGTCTATTTAGTGAGATATTAAATTTTAAAGCCCTAGGGTAATTTTAAAATTAAAAAAATGTATTTTCTAGCATTTTCACTAAAATAATTATTATAAATCATAGAAAAATCAGAAAATTGCAAAATTTGTTTCTCTGGTTTCCTTAATATCAGAGAGATTTTTGAAAAATATAAAATCCATTTTTCAACATTTATCTTATTTTTAAATTAATTAACACTCCAAAACTCAAAATAATTATAATAAAAATAATATAATTCAAAAAATCACCAAAATTGGTCCAAGTGCTTCTCTGGTCATTAGGAATGTCCCCTAATTTTCTTAAGGACAGAAACTTTTCCCTTGGTCATGTTATCAAATTTTCCTTGAAAATCTCTATTTTTCACCAAAAATAATTATATAAATAAATTAAATACAGAAAAATCACATTTTCTCCTCTCATGTCTTTATTGACATATGAGTAAAGTCACATAAAAATTTCAAGTTCATTTGAGTTCAATTTAGTGAGTTATGAAATTATTAAGCTTAAAGGGTAAAATGGTAATTAAAATCTTTAATCCTTAATTAAAACTTTAGGTTTAATAAAAAATCAACAAGTAAAATATTTGATCCTAATCTGATTTGGATGATTGAAATTTAAATAATTAAAGGGTAGAAACCCATTAAATAATTTTAAAATGATTAAACTTTAATTAAATAATAGATTAAATTTGGAAGAATAATAAAATTGGAATTATTAAAATAAGGGATCTTTATTAGGAAGAGATTTATTCTTTAATTTAAAAATCCCTAAATTAATTATATCAACTAATACTCAATTTTTAATTAAAATGATAACTCAAATTTAAAATATTAAAAGACTTAATTAAATTATTAAAATCTTTTGAAATTTCAATTAAAATTAAAAATAAAGTAAATTAAAGATAAATTAAATTAAGATTAAATTTAAAAATTAAATTAAATTAAATTTAATAATTAAATTAAATTAAATTAAACAATTAAATTAAGTTAATTAAAATTAAATTAAATTAAATAATTAAATTAAATTAAATAATTAAACAATTAAATTAAATTAATTAAAATTAAATTAAATTAAATCAAACAATTAAATTAAATTAAATTAAAATTAAATTAAATTAAATTAAACAATTAAATTAAATTAAATTAAATAATTAAAATTAAATTAAATTAAATTAAATAATTAAATTAAAGTTAAATCAAATCAAATTAATTAAACACCAAGTCAAATTAAATTGAATTATGTTAAACTAAATTAAAACTCAATTAAATTAAGTTAAATTAAATATAACATCACCTAAGACATAAAAGAAATTAAATATAAAACAACTTGAACACTATTCCAAATTTAAACTCTTTAACTTAAATCAAGTCATTTGAATACTAATTTACCCTTGAAAGCTTTGATTATTGTAACTCCTAAATGAAACATTAAATGGAGTGTTACTTTACTCATAGGATATTCAAATGTCCTAGTTCACCTGAGCAAGTTAACAAGACTTGAAAACCTCGGACGATCGATTCATTTATATAATTAAATTCATTTGGACTTAAAACAATCCTAGAAATATTGAAAAGATGTTTAAGATCCTTCTTAAGCACTTCCTCGATATGATAGGATATTTTTAAGAACAATTGAATTTGATTATTCTTTGATGAAGAAAATCGTCCTTAAACTAAACCCAAAGAACCTAGACGTCATAGGAGATGACTAGCTATAGGATTAGGAATTTGGTAGAAAACCATAACCTTTCCCCTAGCTTTACCTAGGAACTTGTTTAAATATTCTAATTGTGTTTTAAGTGCAGCTTGGGATGACGGGAAGACCCTCCGAGGTACGCTTTTATTTTATTGCAATTTACTTTCTTGCAATTTACTTTCTTGCAATTTACTTTCTTGCAATTTACTTTATTGCAAATGCATTTTACTTTTCTTGCATGATAAAACAACAGTTGCATGAAAACCCACACCTTTAGGATAGCCCCTAAAACTGAAACCAAAATTAAGTTAAAAGTCATTGCAAGATAAAATTCACCGCCACAACATTTCGAAAAGATAAAACAACTCAAAATTTAATCACAAACGGAACACAAAACTACAATTGCAACTAAATTAAAACGTCTCGTTGGATGATCGGGAATACCTCGGATGATGTAACCTACGTGTTGCTAACGGGATTTCCCACGGTCTAAATGAAAGTGTGGAACTCATTCAGTTGAGTTTAGCAAATTCATCCGGACTAAGTGAATCCGATAAAAATAACGATGCCGGAAGGATGGAACCGTGGGATCTTAACCGGTGTCGTTATAATCAACTTTAAGATTTGTTTTAATTAAAACACAAAAAACACTTGGAAATTAAGATTTTCTCTAAACCAAAACACTTCTCTCATCTCCTGATTTATGATTTCTAAAACTAAACCTCTGCAACAACAAGGAGCTCGGAGCATGGTGGGCAGCACGACCATCGTCATCAGCAAAACCTGAGTCTACTTCAGCAAAACTTTCCTAGAATTAAAACAACCAAGCCATAGGACTTCGAGGTAGCTTGCCTAGTGCAACATAAATCCTCGACTCTTCGTTAGGCATTTGCATTGCAAATTAAGCCCTAACCGGTCTTAGGATTCCGAGGTAGTCGTCCGATACGACAATAAACCCTCACATCTTCTAGGCTATTTGTTTGATTTTATCATACAAATATAAGCCCTAATTAATTAAGATTGACAAGATTGAAATACTAAATAAACATTAGGACTTTCCTAAATTCAAGCCAAATGATAGGATAGTCGGGAAATTATCGAAGTTCACTTCGAATCAGTGATTTCTCCTACCTCTCTTCCTTTGGATTCACAAAACAAAATGTTCCAAAATTTGATCCATTCCCTATTGAAATTCCAAAATTCAATCTTTGAAAACCTTAAACTTTGAAATTCTTGAGAGCGAGTAATCATTGATTATTATCGAGAGTTTTCTTAGGTGATTCCCGTCACTTAAGATGTAATTAACTATAGGGGCTTGCCCTTATAGGGAATTTTAAAGAACCCGAGTAATATAAACCTCGTTTAATGTTTTCATATTAAGCGGGGAAACTTGTCGGCTTATAAAATTGGTTCGCGGACCAAACGGATGTCACAAATCTTCTAGTTTATTTAATCGAGCCCCATCATCAAGCGATGTGTCTATCCTCTAGGGATAGATACACGGTTTGTGGTGTGGTATTCGTTTATATAAACTATTTGGGATGTGAGATCAGTTTGATTTCATATCTTAAAATTTTTCAAACTTAAAATTATTTTCAAAATCAAATACTACTTTTCAATTTATTTATTTAAACTAAATTAAAAATTTGCCGACAACTTCTGTTAGGCGACCACTTTTCAAAATAAAAAACACGACCTAAAAATATGCCGACATAGGTCTAACCCGTTAGACCTAATTAAATCATTAAACCTTAACTAACTAAGGTTTAATCAAACATAAACCCTAATTAGACCTAATTAAACCTTTAAGCCATAACTAAATTAGGCTTAATCAAACCTAAAACCTAATTAGGTCTAACCCATTGGACCTAATTAAACCATTAATCCTTAACTAAATTAGGCTTAATCAAACCTAAAAACTAATTAGATCTAACCCATTAAACCTAATTAAACCATTAAGACTTAACTAAATTATGCTTAATCTAACATAAAAACTAATTAGGTCTAATCCATTTGACCTAATTAAACCATTAAGCCTTAACTAAATTAGGCTTAATCAAACCTAAAAACTAATTAGGTCTAACCCATTAGACCGAGTTAACCATTAAGCCTTAACTAAATTAGACTTAATCATGCCTAAACCCTAATTAGGTCTAACCCATTAGACCTAATTAAAACTATTAAGCCTTAATTAGAATTAAACAAACCTAAAATATAATTTAGTCTAACCCAATTAGACTAAATTAATCCTTAAGTCTTACTTACATTAGGCTTAAATAACTCTTAAAACATAATTAAATCTAATCCAATTAGACTTAATTAATCCTTAAGCCTTACTTACATTAGACTTAAGTAACCTTTAAACCTTAATTAAGTCTAACCTAACTAGACTTAATTAATCCTTAAGCTTTACTTACATTAGGCTTAAGTAATACTTAAATCCTAATTCGGTCTAACCTAATTAGACTTAATTAATCTTTAAGCCTTACTCACATCAGGCTTAAATAAACCTTAAACCTTAAATTAAGTATAACCCTATTAGACTTAATTATCTCTCAAGTCTTACTTACATTAGACTTAAGTAGCTTATAAACCCAAGTAAGTCTACCTCTAATAAGACATAAAATATTTAACTTAAGTTTAACTCACATTGAACTTAAATTCAAACCTAAACCTAACCTAACTTGAGTCCAATCTAACTTAAACTCAAGTTAACCTAAACCTTAGGTTCAACCCACATTGAACCTAACCTAAACCTAACCTAACTTGAGTCTAATCTAACTTGAACTCAAGCTAACCTAATCCTTAGGTTCAACCCACATTGAACCTAACCTAAACCTAACCTAACTTGAGTCCAATCTAACTTGAACTCAAGTTAACCTAAACCTTAGGTTCAACCCACATTGAACCTAACCTAAACCTAACCTAACTTGAGTCCAATCTAACTTGAACTCAAGTTAACTTAAACCTTAGGTTCAACCCACATTGAACCTAACCTAAACCTAACCTAACTTGAGTCCAATCTTACTTGAACTCAAGTTAACCAAAACCTTAGGTTCAACCCACATTAAACCTAACCTAAACCTAACCTAACTGAGTCCAATCTAACTTGAACTCAAGTTAACCTAAACCTTAGGTTCAACCCACATTGAACCTAACCTAAACCTAACCTAACTTGAGTCCAATCTAACTTGAACTCAAGTTAACCTAAACCTTAGGTTCAACCCACATTGAACCTAACCTAAACCAAACCTAACATGAGTCCAATCTAACTTGAACTCAAGTTAACCTAAACCTTAGGTTCAACCCACATTGAACCTAACCTAAACCTAACCTAACTTGAGTCCAATCTAACTTGAACTCAAGTTAACCTCAACCTTAGGTTCAACCCACATTGAACCTAACCTAAACATAACCTAACTTGAGTCCAACCTAACTTGAACTCAAGTTAACCTAAAGCTTAGGTTCAACCCACATTGAATCTAACCTAACTTAAACATAACCTAACTTGAGTCCAGTCTAATTTGAACTCAAGCTAACCTAAAGCATAGGTTCAACCCACATTGAACCTAACCTAACTCAAACCTAACCTAACTTGAGTCCAGTCTAACTTGAACTCAAGATTCAACCCATATTGAACCTAACCTAAACTGAACTAAACTTGAGTTCAACCTAACTTAAACTCAAGTTAAATTTTAACTTAACCCACATTGAACTAAAGTCAACATTAAGTCTAGGTTCAACCTAACTAGAACCTAACTTAATCCAAGTCAATCCGTAACTTATGCTCAACCCACATTGAACTTAAGTCAACTTTATGTCTAGGTTCAACCTAACTAGAACCTAACTTAATCCAAGTCAAACCTTAACTTAAGACCAAACCATATTGAACTTAAGTCAACTTTAAGTCTAAACATAACCTGAATCTAAATCTAAAACTTAAAACTTAATTTAAGTTCAACCCATATTGAACTTAAGTCAACCTTAAGTCAGGATTCAACCTAAATTGAACCTAACTTAACTCGAACTTAAAGCTTAACTTGAGTTCAACCCATATTGAACTTAAGTCAACCTTAACTCAAACCCAAATCTAACTTAATTCCTAATTAAGTCTACCACATTAAACTTAATTAAACCATTAAACCTTAACTAACTAAGGTTTAATCCAACCTAAAACCATAATTAAGTCTACCACATTAGACTTAATTAAATCATTAAACCTTGACTAACTAAGGTTTAATCAAACCATAAACCATAATTAAGTCTACCACATTAGACTTAATTAAACCATTAAACCTTAACCAACTAAGGTTTAATCCAACTTAAATCCTAATTAAGTCTACCACCTTAGACTTAATTAAACCTTTAAACCTTAACCAACTAAGTTTTAAATAGACCTAAACCATAATTAACTCTATCACATTAGATTAATCTTTTAAACCTTAATTAACTAAGGTTTAATCAAACTTAAAACTCTAATTAAGTCTACCACATTAGAATTAATTAAACTATTAAACCTTAACCAATTACGGTTTAATCAAATCCAAACCCCAACCTAACTTAAGTATAACCCACATTACACTTAAGTCAAACCATACTTAGGTTCAACCTGACATGAACCTAAGTCTAACCTAAACCTAACTTAAGTCTAACCCATGTTAGACTTAAGTCGAACCATACTTAGGTTCAACCTGACCTGAACCTAAGTCTAACCTAAACCAAACTTAAGTCTAAGCCATATTAGACTTAAGTCAAATCATACTTAGGTTTAACAAAACATGAACCCAAGTCTAACCTAAAACTAATTTAAGTTCAATTCACATTAAACTTAAGTTTAAACTTAACCCTTAGGTTCAATTTAACTTGAATCTAAACCAAAACCTAACTTAGGTTCAACTCATATTGAACTTAAGTCAAAATCTAAACCTTAGGTTCAACAGAAAATGAACCTAACTAAACTAAATTCAACATAAACCTTAGGTTCAACTGACAATGAACGTAACTCAACTCAACTCGACATAAACCTTAGGTTAAAATGACAACTAACTCAATTGACTTGATATAAATCTTAGGTTCAGTCGACAATGAACCTAACCGAACTCAAATCGACATAAAACCTAAAATAAAACTCAAATCAAGATCAAAACTTGAAACCAAATTTAAACGAGAAAAAACTCAACATAAATTATAGGTTCAACCCAAATTGAACCTAAATCAACATAAACTATAGGTTCAACCCAAATCGAACCTAAATAGACAAAAACCTTAGGTTCAACCCAAATTGAACTTAAATCAACAAAATTGAATCTAAATCAACGTAAGCCTTAGGATAGACAAAATTGAACTCAAATCAACATAAATTTGACATTTTAAACATAACTCGACATAAGCGATATAAATGCGATATTTCGAACAAAAATCGAAACATAAATTTGATATTCCTAACAAAACTCGACAAATTCGACATAAATCCGACATTTCGAAACAAAACTCGACATAATCAACATTCCGAACATAATCGAAACATAATTTGATATTAATTAACCTTTCAAACATAATTTGACATTAACCGAGCATTAATTGACATTTCAAATGAAATTCGACAAACACCGACATTAACCAACTTTAATCGACATTTCAAACCAAATTCAACAAACACAGACATTAAATGACATTAATTGACATTTCAAACCAAACTCAACATAAAACGACATAATTCTTAAAGTTCGATCCACATTGAACTTAACTTGATATAAAATTAAAAATCGACATAAAAGCTCAAAATAAAACTCAAATCAACATAAAACCCAAAATCAACTCCAAATCGACATAAAATCCAAAATCCAACCAAAATTGACATTTAAGACAAATAAAAAATTAAACATAAATCTAAATCAACATTCAACATAAATTGGATATAAAATTAAACACAAATTAACATAAAATCTAATATGACATCTCGACCACATTCGGACATCCAGACAACTCCGGATCAACATACAGTTTGACCAGGTAATCTAAATATCTTGATATAATATTGTTTCTAACTTTGTTTTCCTTGCAGGATGAAGACATGAAGTTTCGTTTAGATTTTCTTTGCATGTTATAGGGTGTGCTAACTCTGTTTTGCAGGACGTCGACGATGGAACATTGATGACAAAACCAAAACTCTTAGGATAGCCATAAAACCTAAACTTTCTACAAACAACAAAACAAATATGACATGATAACAAAGACAACTGGACTTTTAGGTTAGCCACGAAGTCTAAAATAAAACGACAAAATCATTAACATTAACATCGACATAACATCAACATTAACAAAACCATACAATGACAATTTTATAAAATGATGACATGACACTAAACCAAAACAAATACATAACAAAATGACACGACAAAACCAAAACTTAAAATAAAAGGAAATAATGATATCTTCTTGACATCATAGAAGGTATCTTATGACATAATAATGACATCTTCTTATAGGAGATAAAATATCTCATGAAAAATCGAGATATTAATTACGACATCTTATGACATTACGACATTACATTAAGATATGACCTAAAATGACATGATATTATGATTCACATTAAGACATAACAAAACGACATGACATCACAAAACCAAAATTTAAAACAAATGGGAATCATAAATAAAATAACAAAAATAAATAAATAATGATATATTCTAACCTAATAACAACATCTTCTTATATGAGATAAAATATCTCATTACAAAGCAATATATTAATCACGATATCTCATGACATTACGACATCACATTATGACATGATACGACATGAAAAATGCGACATCCCGACATGACATATGACATGACATACAAAATGACAAAATGATATTACAAGAACAAAACAAAACACAACAAAGCAACGACAGACATCTAAAATAAACAAAACTTTATGGTAGTATCGATTCTTCAGAAACGCACTTCCATGACAACACGTACACTTTTTCGAGAATAAATGTTAACCTTAATCGGGAGTTTTCCTAGGCAGTATTAATTGCTTAGGATGTAATTAACTATAGGAGCTTGCTCCTATAGGAGATTAAAGAACTCAGAATAGGTATTTCACCTACAAGACCTCTCTCATTACTCAAGATATTCAAATGATTTTCTTTTATGAAAAACTTCAGTAATTGCACAATTTGAAGATTTATTCTATGAGATTATCATTTGATCTCTTTTTCTCTCAATCTCTACCATGATTAATCCTTCTTCAAATTGTCCAAAGACTCCTGACAATAAGTCTAGGTAGGACGAGAATTAGAGTGATAGATAGAGAAAGAGAGTGGCGACTCCTTGACATTAACAAAATACGAGAATTGATAGCGATACAAGTCGAGAAAAAAAGATTTTTCATCGCCATCAATAAATAAATATATATATATATATATATATATATATATATATATATATATATATATATATAATATTTTTTAATTTTAAATATTTTAAGAATAGTATATTATTTAGAAATATAATTTAATTATAAAAAAATTTAATAGTTAAGTAAATTATAAATAAAAATATATATAGGTATATATAAACATATAAATTTATGTATGTATATATATATATATATATATATATATATATATATATATATATATATATACATACATAAATTTATATGTTTATATATACCTATATATATTTTTATTTATAATTAAATTTTTAAGTATAGTATATCATTTATAAATATAATTTAATTATAAAAATAGTTAATAATTAAGAAAATTATAAATAAATATATATATATATATATGAGGTACATAAATATATATTTATATATATAAAAAAATTTATTTAACATTATTTTTTTATTTTAAATATTTTAAGTATAGTATATTATTTATAAACATAATTTAATTATAAAAATATTTAAAAATTAAAAAAATTATAAATAAAAATATATATAGAGAGGTACATAAATATATATTTATATATATAAAAAAATTTATTTAATATTATTTTTTTATTTTAAATATTTTAAGTATAATATATTATTAATAAATATAATTTAATTATAAAATTATTTAATAGTTAAAAAAATGATAAATAAATAAATGTATATATATATATATATATATATAAATTTATATAATATTATTATTTTTTTAAATATTTTAAGTATAGAATATTATTTCTAAATATAATTTATACTATTTCTAAATATAATTAAATTATAAAAATATTTAATAGTTAAAAAAAGTATATATATATATATATATATATATTTAATATTATTTTTTATACAAAATATTTTAAGTATAGTATATTATTTAAAAATATGATTTAATCAAAAAATAATTAATAGTTAAATAAATTATAAATAAATAAATTTATATCCGTATATATAAATATATAAATATATATATATATATCTAAAATATAATATTATTTTTTTATTTTAAATATTTTTATTATAGTATATTATTTATAAATATAATTTATTTTTAAAAATATTTAATAATTAAGAAAAATATAAATAAAAAATATATATATAGTGGTACAAAAATATATATTTATATATAAAAAAATTTATTTAGTATTATTTTTTTATTTTAAATATTTTAAGTATAGTATATCATTTATAAATATAATTTAAATATAAAAATATTAACTAATTTTAAAAATTATAAATAAAAAAATATATATAAAGTTACATAAATATATATTTATATATATAAAAAAATTTATTCAATATTATTTTTTTATTTTAAATATTTTAACTATAATATATTATTAATAAATATAATTTAATTATAAAATTATTTAATAGTTAAAAAAATGATATATATGTGTTAAGTGTAGAATATTATTTATAAATATAATTTAATTATAAATTAAAAAATATATATAGCTATATATATCTATATAAATTTATTTAATATTATTTTTTTATATTAAAAAATTTAAGAATTTGTATATTATTTATCAATATAATTTTGTTCTAAAAATATTTAATAATTAAATAAATTACAAATAACTATATATATATATATATATATATATATATATATATATATATATATATATATATACATACATATATATATATATATAGGTACATACATATATATATATAGGTACATACATATATATATATATAGGTACATACATATATATATATAGGTACATACATATATATATATAGGTACATACATATATATATATAGGTACATACATATATATATATAGGTACATACATATATATATATATATAGGTATATACATATATATATATGTATATATAAATATATAGGTATATATGTATATATATATAGGTGTATATATATATATATATATATATATATATATATATATAATATTATTTTTTTATTTTAAATATTTTAAGTATAATATATTATTAAAAAATATAATTTAATTATAAAATTATTTAATAGTTAAAAAAATGATAAATAAATAAATGTATATAAATGTATATATATATATATATATATATATATAAATTTATATAGTATTATTATTATTTTTAAATATTTTAAGTATAGTACATTATTTATAAATATAATTAAATTATAAAAATATTTAACGATTAAAAAAAGTATATATATATATATATATATATATATATATATATATATATATTTAATATTATTTTTTTATACAAAATATTTTAAGTATAGTATATTATTTAAAAATATGATTTAATAAAAAAAATAATTAATAGTTAAATAAATTATAAATAAATAAATTTATATCTCGTATAGTATATTATTTTTAAATATAATTTGATTATAAAATATCTAATAGTTAAAAAAACTATATATATATATATGTATATATATATATACATGTGAGCCCAACTTGGAATTCTCACCTGCTTGAGTCGCCCCATCCCCAATGGCCACCATGGTGCGTTCTTCCCATGACCGGAGCGGCTAATCCCAACCCTCGGCCATCCCCGGGAGACCCTCCACCCTCTCCTATTTAAACTCCACCCCTCACGGCCAAGAGAGGAGAGTTGCACAAACCTTGCCAAAACTGCGCCAAAATTGTTCCAAACCCTTCTCCACCCTCGGAGCGATTGATCCCCAGGTGTCGGTTCGCCCTAATCCCCACCGATAAAATCCGATTTCTCGACTGAAATTCCACCCAAAACCGGGACACTTCTCCACGGTGAGCCAATCCCCAAATTGATTGGTTCTACACCTTCACCGGACCGAGGGAAGGTGTCCACCGACAAAAGCCCCATCTCCGGGCCACCCGATTGCTCCAGGCCTCCAAGCTTTGTGATCGGGCTTGGTCGAAATCACACCTGACAATTCACTGGACCGGGAGACTTCATCCGGAGCTTGTTGGGATCCGATCGAAGGTGCGACAACTCTCGGATCGCAGCCACACTTCTGCGAGCAAAGATATGAGCTAATTCTTCATCCCGAGCTTACGGAGATTCTCCATTTCAAATGCTTTAATTTCAATGCATGATCACCGTATAGATGTGTTCGTCTCTTGAAGACGAATCCATAGAAGCATAAGAACATGAAAATCCATTGAGTATCGAGTGAGATATTAGAAATTTAGTGTGGACGGCTCTCGGGTGAGGACACTTGGGGACGATGAACGGATGCCGTTCATTTAATACACGCGCGGACGGACCGCCAGGATCGCGTCGGATCAGAAGACGGAACGATACAGCGGGCCCCGGGAGCACTGAGTCAGGTGGCGGCGTCGAATGAGAGCGCGCCACGCGGCGTTTCGGAGCTGCTGAGGTTGACGCGGCGCCGCATGGATAAATAGAAAATTAAGGTATTTTTTAATTTATTTAATTCCCTAAACTTCAAAAATTCATAACTTTGTGTAGAAAAATCAGAAAAATAAAATAAAAATACCCTCTTGCTCAGTGAACAGAGGAGAATAATGTGGAAAAGAAATCATTTAATTTCATCAAGTAATTTATTTTTTATGATTTATTTACTCTCTGCATACTTTTAATTCTCCATGCATGTATACAATTCACCATGACATGAGACCATAGGGCTTTTGAAGCCTCTGAATTTGGGAACATTCCCTGAATTTTCCAAAGTCAGAGGCCATCCCTATGAAAAGTTATTGATTTTTCAAATTCATGTTTCTGTTTTGAGTATTTGAATTCCAATAAATAGCATGTTGTGAAATAAATTCTAGGAAAATTTGGTGATGTTCCTTATGACCAGAGGACCCTAGGAAAAATAGGTTTTGAGTTAGTTCATTTAAAACAGCCCTAATTGGCTTAAACACTCAAAATAGGTCTCTAATTAATTAGAGCTAACCATTCATCAAATTGACTGGAAATCAATTCTCCACTGACCTTTAGGATCAGAGGAACCTACCATAAAAATTTGAGGTCAATTGGACTTGGTTAGCCCTACTAATTGGGTTGATTAAGCCATTTAGTCATTTTAAAATTTAAAAATTCATAACTTTCAAAATACTTTTTAAAAATCCACCAAATTGGTTTTGGAGCCTCTCTGATATTAGGGGAATCTAAGAAAATTAAAATTTAAATTTTCTAAAAAAGTTGATTTTCAATATTATTTTAATATTTTTAATAATTAAAAAATAATAAAAATCACAAAAATAATAAAATTCACCAAAATGTTACATTTTAAATTTTAAACACTTAGGAACAAACCACATATTTTTCTTAGGTATATTTTATGAGATATTAAATTTTAAAGCTCTAGGGTAATTTTAAAATAAAAAAAAATGTATTTTCTAGCATTTTCACTAAAATAATTATAATAAATCATAGAAAAATCAAAAAATTGCAAAATTTGCTTCTCTCATTTCCTTGATATCAGAGAGATTTTTGAAAAATATAAAATTCATTTTTCAACATTTATTTTATTTTTAAATTAATTAACACTCCAAAATTTAAAATAATTATAATAAAAATAATATAATTCAAAAAATCACCAAAATTGGTCCAAGTGGTCCTCTGGTCATTAGGAATGTCCCCTAATTTTCTTAAGGACAGAAACTTTCCCTTGGTCATGTTATTAAATTTTCCTTGGAAATCTCTATTTTCTACCAAAAATAATTATATAAATAAATTAAATACAGAAAAATCACATTTTCTCCTCTCATGTCTTTATTGACATATGAGTGAAGTCACATAAAAATTTCAAGTTCATTTGAGTTCAATTTAGTGAGTTATGAAATTATTAAGCTTAAAGGGTAAAATGGTAATTAAAAATCTTAATCCTTAATTAAAACTTTAGGTTTAATAAAAAATTAGCAACTACAATCTTTGATCCTAATTTGATTTGGATGATTGAAATTTAAATAATTAAAGAGTAGAAACCCATTAAGAAATTTAAAATGATTAAACTTTAATTAAATAATTGATTAAATTTGGAAGAATAATAAAATTGGAATTATTAAAATAGGGATATTATTAGGAAGAGATTTATTCTCTAATTTAAAAATCCCTAAATTAATTATCTCATTAATATTCAATTCTTAATTAAAATGATAACTCAAATTCAAAATATTAAAAGACTTAATCATTAAACTAAAATTAAATTATTAAACTCTTTTAAAAAATTTCAATTAAATTAAAGATAAAATTAAATTAAAAATTAAATTAAATTAAGTAAATTAAATTAAATTAAATTTAATTAAATTAAATTGAAAGTAAAAGTTGAATTAAATAAAAAATTAAATTAAAGATTAAATTAAATTAAATTAAATTAAATAAACAAATTAAATTAAATTAAATAACTTAAATTAAATTAAATTAAATTAAATAAATAAAATCAAATTAAATTAAACTAAATTAAATCAAATTAAATGAATTAAATTAAATTAAATAAACAAATTAAATTAAATTAAATTAAATTAAATTAAATTAAATTAAATTAAATTAAATTAAATTAAATTAAATTAAATTAAATTAAATTAAATTAAATTAAATTAAATTAAATTAATTAAAATTAAATCAAATCAAATTAATTTAATGTAACATCAAACCAAACTAAATTGAATTAAATTAAATTAAATTAAAATTAAAACTCAATTAAATTAAATTAAATTAAATTAAATTGAATTAAATAACATCACCTAAAACGAGAAAGAAATTAAATATAAAGCGAACTTGAACATTATTCCAAATTTAAACCCATTAACTAAATTACAAACCATTTGAATACCAATTTACCCTCGAAAGCTTTGGTTATTATAACTCCTAAACGGAACATTAAATGAAATGTTACTTCACTTATAGGATATTCGAATGTCCTAGTTCATCGAGTAAGATAACAACAAAACTTGAATTCTCGGACGATTAATTCATTTGTATAATTAAACCCATTTGGACTCAAAACAATCCTAGAAATATTGAAAAGATGTTTAAGATTATTCTTAAGCACTTCCTCGATATGATAGGACATTTATAAGAACAATTGGACTTAATTGTTCTTTGATGAAGAAAATCGTCCTTAAACCAAAACACAAAGAACCTAGACGTCATAGGAGATGACTAAGCTATAGGATTAGGAATTTGGTAGAAAACCATAACCCTTCCCTTAGCTTTACCTAGGAACTTCCTTAAATATTCTAATTGTGTTTTAAGTGCAGCTTGGGATGACGGGAAGACCCTCCAGGTACGCTTTTATTTTATTGCAATCTACTTTCTTGCAATTTACATTATTGCAATTTACTTAACTGCATTGCACTTACTTTTCTTGCATGATAAACAACTGTTGCATGAAAACCCACACCTTTAGGATAGTCCCTAAAACTGAAACCAAAACTAAGTTAAAAGTCATTGCAAGATAAAATTCACCGCCACAACATTTCAAAATATAAAACAACTCGAAATTTAATCACAAACGGAACACAAAACTACAATTACAACTAAATTAAAACGTCCTGTTGGATGATCGGGAATACCTCGGATGATGTAACCTACGTGTTGCTAACGGGATTTCCCACGGTCTAAATGAAAGTGTGGAACTCATTCAGTTGAGTTTAGCAAATTAATCTGGACTAAGTGAATCCGATAAAAATAATGATGCCGGAAGGATGGAACCGTGGGATCTTAACCGGTATCGTTATAATCAACTTTAAGATTTGTTTTAATTAAAACACAAAAAACACTTGGAAATTAAGATTTTCTCTAAACTAAAACACTTTTCTCATCCCCTGATTTATGATTTCTAAAACTAAACCTCTGCAACAACAAGGAGCTCGGAGCATGGTGGGCAGCACGGCCATCGTCATCGACAAAACACGAGTCTACCTCGGCAAAACTTTCCTAGAATTAAATAACAAACCCATAGGACTTCGAGGTAGTTTGCCTAGTGCGACATAAACCCTCGACTCTTCGTTAGGCATTTGCATTGCAAATTAAGCCACTAACCGGTCTTAGGATTCCGAGGTAGTCGTCGATACGAAATAAACCCTCACATCTTCGAGGCTATTTGTATGATTCTATCATATAAATATAAGTCCTAATTAATTAAAATTGATAAGATCAAAACATTTAAACAAACATTAGGACTTTCTAAATCCAAGCGAAACAATAGGATAGTCGGGAAATTACCGAAGTTCGCTTCGAATGCTGTGATTTCTCCTACCTTTCTCCCTTTGGATTCCCAAAACAAAATGTTCCAAATTTGATCCATTCCCTATTGAAATTCCAAACTTCGATCCTTTGAGAACTTAAACTTTGAAATTCTTGAGAGCGAGAATTATTGATTATTATCGAGAGTTTTCTTAGGTGATTCCGTCACTTAAGATGTAATTAACTATAGAGGCTTGCCCTTATAGGGAATTTTAAAGAACCCGAGTAATATAAACCACTGTTTAATGCTTTCATATTAAGCGGGGAATTTGTCGGCTTATAAAATTGGTTCGCAGACCAAACGGATGTCACAAATCTTCTAGTTTATTTAATCGAGCCCCACCGTCGAGCGGTGTGTTTATCCTTAGGGATAGATACACGGTTTGTGGTGCGGTGCTCGTTTATATAAACTATTTGGGATGTGAGATCGGTTTAATCTCATATCTTAAAACCTTCGAATTTAAAATTATTTTCAAAATCAAATACTACTTTTCAAAATTATTTATTTAAATTAAATTAAAAATTCGCCGACAACTTCTGTTAGGCGACCCCCTTTTCAAAATAAAACACACAACCTAAAACATGCCGACAAGGGGTTTGAAGGCTATGATCAGCTGCTCAGGGGAGGAGAAGAAGAGCTCCAGCGGCCATTGGGGTTGGGACAGCTCAGCAGGTGAGTTTTGAATTTTTTGGCTCACATGGAGCTCTCGGCCATGGTATTTTCCGGCGGCTGTGGTGGCTGGCCGGCCAAGGTTAGGTCACCATCTTGACCAGTGGGGTCAGGGCTGGGATTTGGTGAACTCAATTGGCTTTGGACTTGCGTAAAGTGGTTTGATTTAAATGGTATGGGGAAAGGGCTATTTTAGGCTTGGTTTGGTCAACTCATGCAAATGGGTTGGGTGCACCCTCCCATGACCTGGTTTTGGGCTTAGGGTATCATTTGGGTCAGTTGAATTGGAGTGGTGAAGTCTCCATCCATGGTGAGGTGGCTAAGCTTGGTTTAGACTGTAGAGTGTAGCATAAATGAGGTTAAAAAGGTTTAATAAAGGGTTAAGAAAGAACCCCCTCCTCTTGCCATTAATGGCTTGGTGAGGTGGAAAGTGGCTTCCATGGCTTGTATGTGGCTTATCCATGGCTTCATGGCTCCATTTGGCTTAGGGAATAGTTAGCTCATTTGCATGAGAAAGGATGTTGGCATTTTTGATAACTTTATGGGAGATTGACATAAGGCTTAATTTAGGATAATTTGATGATGAGTTTGAAACTTAGGGAATGATTTAAATCAAAGGGATGATGAGAGGAAATCTCATGTGGGCTTTGAAATGGATTTTGGGCTTTTTGAAATCATTTTGGATGGGCTTTTTAAAAGGCTTAAATGGTTGGACCTTTATATTTCAAAATGGACTTTTGGATGAAGAATTTTGTGAAATACCATGCCAAATAAATGTTGGGTTTAGTTTAGGGATGTTTCATGAATGGTTTGGAATCAATTTGGTGTGATTTGGAGTAGAATTGGGTTGAATTTGGGCTTTGTTGGTAAAGGGGCCAAGGTGGGCCAAATTGGGCTAAGTTGGGCTAAGGTTGGGCAAAGATTGAATTTGGTGTAAAATTATTGTTGAAAAATGTTTATGGGAGTGTTACAAAGAGTTTTCAACTTTGGTTGGGTTCTAATTTTGGGATTTGGGCCCATTTGGGTTAGGTTTGGGCTTAGGTCAATTTAAGGGATTTTGGTTTTGAGTTAGGTTTGGGTGGAGTTTAGGTTCAAATTTGGGACAAATCAAGTTAGTGTTTTGTTTGTGGGGATGTTAGGAAGGTTTTAGAAAAGATTTGGGGCCAATTAGGGTTGAGTTAGGTTGGTTTTGGCTAGGTTTAGGTCATGGGCCAAAATTGGGCCTTAGGCTTCAAATTGAAATTGGGCCCAAATTTCAATCAAATTAGACTTGGATTTGGTCTAAATTGATATTGGGGATATTGAATTGAAGTTTAGAATTGAATTGGACCAAAATTGAGGTCAATTGGGGTGGTTTGGTTTGACATTGGGTTCACTTTGGCTAAAAAATGAGTAAAATTGGGGGTTTTGGTAAGAGTGGGGTAAATTGGCAAAATTGGCCCATGGTGTAGTTGGACAAAATAAAATTGGGAATATTTGGAATTTTCTGAAATTTTCTGGAAGTTTTTTAGAATTTTTGGATTTTTTTGGGGTAAAAGGGTATTTTGGTAATTGGGGGGGGTTAGGGGTATTTTTGGAAATTTTGGTATTTTTGGCCAAAGATGGTCCATTTGAGTGGTGGGAAGTGTTATGATTAATTTTGTGGGATCTTGGGTAATTTAGGTAATTTTGCAAATTTTGGGTCATTGCAAGGGTATTTGGTAGGTTTGGTGGGTCCGGGGCCCCCGGGGTCAAAAACTGAAATTTTGAAAAAAAAGGAAGATTGATCGAGTGTGAGTGAAATGAAATCACTTTGGTTGAGCCATGAAGCTATATCAAGCCCATATGAGCCATGAAGCCATATCAAGCTCATATGAG
>JAKZJZ010000499.1:0-22263 GCA_022702705.1 Papilionanthe hookeriana x Papilionanthe teres
ACCATGCTTAAGCCTAATTGTGCTTGGATGGTGACTTGACCCTACTGATTATGCTGAGCCAAATCACTTTTCCCTCAGCCAAAACCAGGCCTTGGGTGGTGCACCTAGCCCAAATGGGTGGGTTGACCCATTTAGGTCCAAATCTAGCCATGCCCCATTCCACTTTGGATCAAAGCCTTTACACATGTCCATGGCCAATTGATTGCACAAACCTCCAGCCCTGACCCACCTGAGCTTGAGGGTGACCTGACCCTGGCCGGCCGGCCACCAGGCCGCCGGGAAAACACCATGGCCGAGAGCTCACATGTGAGCCAACATTGAAATTCTCACTTCGCGGCCTGCCCCATCCCCAGTGGTCACCATGGCTGATCTTCTCCTCACCAGAGCAGACTGATCCCAAGCCCTAACTCCCCGGGAGGCCTCCGAGCCCGACTCTATTTAAACTCCACCCCTCTCGGCCATGAAAAAGAGAAGCACAAACCTTGCCAAAACTCGCCAAAATTGTTCCGGACCCTTCTCCATTCTTAGAGCACTTGATCCCCGGTGAGATCCCCCCGCCATTTCTCCTCTCGTAAGCTCGATTTCGAGTTGAAATTCCACCCAAAACCGGGACACTTCTCCACAGGTGAGCCAATTCCCAAATTGATTGGCTCTACACCTTCACCAGACCAAGGGAAGGTGTCCACCATCAAAAGCCCCATCTCCAGGGCCACCCGGCTGCTCCGGCCTCCAAGCTTTGTGATCGGGCTTGGTCGAAATCATATCCGGACAATTCAGCGACCGGGAGACTTCATCCGGAGCTTGCCAGGACCCGATCGAAGGTGCAACAACTCTCGGATCGAAGCCACACTTCTCCGAGCCAAGGTATGAGCTAACTCTTCATCCCGAGCTTCGAAGATTCTCTATTTCAAATGCCTTAGTTCCAATGCATGTTAGCCAGTATAGATGTGTTCGTCTCTTCAAGACGAATCCATAGAGCATAAGAACATAAAAATCCATTGAGAATCGAGTGAGATCTTGGGGATTTAGTGTGGACGGCTCTCGGGTGAGAACACTCGGGGACGATGAACGGATGCCGTCCATTCGATACACGCGCGCACGGACGGCCGGGATTGCGTCGGACCGTGAGACGGTACGAGAACCGCGGGGCCCGGCCGTCGACTCGGGTGGCGGCGTCGAATGGGAGCGCGCCGCGTGGCCTTTCGGAGCCGCCGAGGATGCGGCCGGCGCCGCGTGGATAAATAGAAAATTAGGGTATTTTCTTATTTATTTAATTCCCTAAACTTCAAAAATCCATATCTTTGTGTAGAAAAATCACAAAAATAAAATAAAAATACCCTCTCGCTCGAGTGAACAGAGGAGAATAATGTGGAAAAGAAATCATTTAATTTCATTAAGTATTTTATTTTTTATAATTTATTTACTCTCTGCATACATTTAATTCTCCATGCATGTATACAATTCACCATGGCATGAGACCATAGGGCTTTTGAAGCCTCCGAACTTGGGAACATTCCCCGAATTTTCCAAGGTCGAGGCCATCTCTATGAAAAGTTATTTATTTTTCAAATGCATGTTGCTGTTTTGAGTATTTTAATTCCAAAAATTAGCATGTTGTGAAATAAATTCTAGAAATATTTAGTGATGTTCCTTATGACCAGAGAACTCCAGGAAAAATAGGACTTGAGTTAATTCACTCGCATTAACCCTAATCGGCTTAAACACCCAAAATAGGTCTTTAATTAATTAGAGTTAACCAGGCATCAAATTGACTTGAAATCAATTCTCCACTGACCTTTAGGATCAGAGGAATCCACCATAAAAATTTGAGGTCAATTGGACTTGGTTAACCCCACTAATTGGGTTAATTAAGCCACTTAGCCATTTTAAACTTTAAAAATTCATAACTTTTAAAATACTTTTTAAAAATTCACCAAATTGGTTTTGGAGCCTCTCTGATATCAGGGGAACCTAAGAAAATTAAAATTTCAATTTTCTAAAAAAGTTGATTTTTAATAATATTTTAATATTTTTAATAATTAAAAAATAATAAAAATCACAAAAATAATAAAATTCACCAAAATGTCACATTTTGAATTTTAATCACTTAGGAACAAATCCCACATTTTTCCTAGGTCTATTTAGTGAGATATTGAATTTTAAAGCCCTAGGGTAATTTTAAAATTAAAAAAATGTATTTTCTAGCATTTTCACTAAAATAATTATTATAAATCATAGAAAAATCATAAAATTGCAAAATTTGATTCTCTGGTTTCCTTGATATCAGAGAGATTTTTGAAAAATATAAAATTCATTTTTCAACATTTATTTTATTTTTAAATTAATTAACACTCCAAAAATCAAAATAATTATAATAAAAATAATATAATTCAAAAAATCACCAAAATTAGTCCAAGTGGTCCTCTGGTCATTAGGAATGTCCCCTAATTTTCTTAAGGACAGAAACTTTCTTTTGGTCATGTTATCAAATTTTCCTTGAAAATCTCTATTTTCCACCAAAAATAATTATATAAATAAATTAAATACAGAAAAATCACATTTTCTCCTCTCATGTCTTTATTGACATATGAGTGAAGTCACATAAAAATTTCAAGTTCATTTAAGTTCAATTTAGTGAGTTATGAAATTATTAAGCTTAAAGGGTAAAATGGTAATTAAAATCTTTAATCCTTAATTAAAACTTTAGGTTTAATAAAGATTAACAAGTAAAATATTTGATCCTAATCTGATTTGGATGATTGAAATTTAAATAATTAAAGGGTAGAAACCCATTAAATAATTTTAAAATGATTAAACTTTAATTAAATAATGGATTAAATTTGGAAGAATAATAAAATTGGAATCATTAAAATAAGGGATATTTATTAGGAAGAGATTTATTCTTTAATTTAAAAAATCCCTAAATTAATTATCTCATTAATATTCAACTCTTAATTAAAATGATAATTCAAATTCAAAATATTAAAAGACTTAATCATTAAACTAAAGTCAAATTATTAAACTCTTTCAAAAATTTCAATTAAAATTAAAAATAAAGTAAATTAAAGATAAATTAAATTAAAATTAAATTAAATTTAATAATTAAATTAAACAATTAAATTAAATTAAATTAAATTAAATTAAAATTAAATTAAATTTAATAATTAAATTAAACAATTAAATTAAATTAAATTAAATTAAATTAAAATTAAATTAAATTAAATTAAACAATTAAATTAAATTAAATTAAATTAAATTAAAATTAAATTAAATTAAATTAAACAATTAAATTAAATTAAATTAAATTAAATTAAAATTAAATTAAATTAAATTAAACAATTAAATTAAATTAAATTAAATAATTAAATTAAATTAAATCAAATCAAATTAATTAAACACCAAATCAAATTAAATTGAACTATGTTAAACTAAATCAAATTCAATTAAATTAAATTAAATTAAATATAAAGCAACTTGAACACTTATTCCAAATTTAAACTCTTTAACTTAAACCAAATCATTTGAATACTAACTTACCCTCGAAAGCTTTAGTTATTATAGCTCCTAAATAAAACATTAAATGAAGTGTCACTTCACTCTAATGGGATATTCGAATGTCCTGATTCATTCGAGCAAGTCAATAAAACTTGAAATTCTTGGACGATTAATTCATTTGTATAATTAAATTCATTTGGACTTAAAACAATCCTAGAAATATCGAAAAGATGTTTAAGATTCTTCTTAAGCACTTCCTCAATACGATAGGATATTTATAAGAACAATTGGACTTAATTGTTCTTTGATGAAGAAAATCGTCTTTAAACCAAAAACACAAAGAACCTAGACGTCATAGGAGTTGACTAGCTATAGGATTAGGAATTTGGTAGAAAACCATAACCTTTCCCTTAGCTTTACCTAGGAACTTGCTTAAATATTCTAATTGAAGTTTTAAGTGCGGCTTGGAATGACGGGAAGACCCTCCGTGTACGCTTTTATTTTATTTTATTGCAATTTACATTATTGCAATTTACTTTATCTGCAACTGCGTTTATTTTTTTCTTGCATGATAAAACAATCGTTGCATGAAAACTCACACCTTTAGGATAGCCCCTAAAGCCGAAACCAAAATTAAGTTAAAAGTCATTGCGAGATAAAATTCACCGCCACAACATTTCAAAATATAAAACAACTCAAAATTTAATCACAAACGTAACACAAAACTACAATTACAACTAAATTAAAACGTCTCGTTGGATGATCGGGAATACCTCGGATGATGTAACCTACGTGTTGCTAACGGGATTTCCCACGGTCTAAATGAAAGTGTGGAACTCATTCGAGTTGAGTTTAGCAAATTCATCCGGACTAAGTGAATCCGATAAAAATAATGATGCCGGAAGGATGGAACCGTGGGATCTTAACCGGTGTCGTTATAATCAACTTTAAGATTTGTTTTAAATAAAACATAAAAAACACTGGAAATTAAGATTTTCTCTAAACCAAAACACTTTTCTCAACTCCCGATTTATGATTTCTAAAACTGAACCTCTGCAACAACAAGGAGCTCGGAGCATGGTGGGCGAGCACGACCATCGTCATCGCAAAACTCGAGTCTACTTCACAGAAACTTTCCTAGAATTAAAACAACCAAGCCATAGGACTTCGAGGTAGCTTGCACAGTGCAACATAAATCCTCAACTCCTCGTTAGGCATTTGCATTGCAAATTAAGCCCTAACCGGTCTTAGGATTCCGAGGTAGTCGTCCGATACGACAATAAACCCTCACATCTTCTAGTGCTATTTGTTTGATTTTATCATACAAATATAAGCCCTAATTAATTGAAATTGGCGAGATTGAAATATCAAATAAACATTAGGACTTTCCTAAATTCAAGACAAACAATAGGACGGTCGGGAAATTATCGAAGTTCACTTCGAATCGGTGATTTCTCCTACCTCTCTTCCTTTGGATTCACAAAACAAAATGTTCCAAAATTTGATCCATTCCCTATTGAAATTCCAAAATTCAATCTTTGAAAACCTTAAACTTTCAAATTCTTGAGAGCAGAATTATTGATTATTATCGAGAGTTTTCTTAGGTGATTCCCGTCACTTAAGATGTAATTAACTATAGTGGCTTGCCCTTATAGAGAATTTTAAAGAACCTGAGTAATATAAACCTCGTTTGATACTTTCATATTAAGCAGGGGAATTTGTCGGCTTATAAAATTGGTTCGCAAACCAAACGGATGTCACAAAACTTCTAGTTTATTTGATCGAGCCCCACCATCAAGCAGTGTGTCTATCCTTAGTGATAGATATACGGTTTGTGGTGCGGTGCTCGTTTATATAAACTATTTGGGGATGTGAGATCGGTTTAATCTCATATCTTAAAACTTTCAAATTTAAAAATTATTTTCAAAATCAAATACTACTTTCTAAATTATATATATTTAAATTAAATTTAAAATAAAAATTCGCCGCACAACTTCTGTTAGGCGACCACTTTTCAAAATAAAACACACAACCCTAAAAAAATAATGCTGACATGTAGTTGGACAAAATGAAATTGGGAATATTTGGGATTTTCTGGAATTTTCTGGGAATTTTTTGAATTTTTGGATTTTTAGGCCAAGAAGGGTATTTTGGGTTATTTGGAGGGTATTGGGAGGTTTTCTTGGAATTTTTGGTATTTTTGGGTATGGATGATCAATTTGAGTGATGTGGAGGTGTTTGGGATTGATTTTGGAAAATTTTAGGTAATTTGGAAATTTTGCCAAAATTTGGGTAATTTCGAGGGTTTTGGGTAGGTTTAGTAGGTGTAGGGTCCGAGGGTCGAAAATTGAAAATTTGGGAAATTGAAGATTGGGTGAATTTGAGTGGGGTGAAATCATTTTGGTTGAGCCATGAAGCCATTTCAAGCCCATATGAGCCATGAAAGGACTCATTTGAGGCATTCACTATGTTGTTCCTAACCCTCTTAGCCAAGGGCTTAGGGGTTAAGGACCATCCATGTGAATCACCTACATGAGTCGGGAGGTCGAGTTGGGTATGGGTGTGGTTTTAGGAAGTGTGTGGAAATGTAGTGTGTAAGTGTAGTGTAAGTCGGCCCCTTCACTGCGACCAGAGCCACTCAGTGAGCGGTCCTAAGGCCAAAGAGTCCCATAGGAACTCATCCTTTAAACTTCCATATTTGATTTCAACCCTCCAGGTGATTAGGGGTCTATAGTCGAGTTTGTGGAGTTTGCAGGGAGTTTAGAAGTGGTTTGAATTTCTAAAAGGCGGGTCCCAATTCTAGTCCTCTAAGATAGTTAAAGGAAAAGCCTAAGGCTAGATCCTAAGCACTAAAAAGAAGAAAGGAAGACCTCATCAAAAATGAGGTCAACAAATGGACCCCCAATAGGTGTGGTGAGTGGCGGAGCACACCGCGCGTATCGGTGTTGACCGAAGCGATCAACAAAACCAACACGGATGTCCAAGTGACGAACTTAGGACGAAGTAGAAGAGTTTCTGCTGGGGAGTGTCGAGTATATCTCCGGAACCGGAGATTCTTGAACTCTCGCCTGAGGAAAGGAAAGGAGGTGAATCCCAAATCACATGATTCGAGGAATTTCGATTTAGATTTTATTTTGTTTCAATTTATGTTTTGATGTGTGAGTTTAAATTTTAGTTTGGAGTTTCAATCTAGATTGAAGTTTTGTCAAAATTAATTTGAGGGATTTGATTTGAAATGAAAATTAGGATTTTGAGGTTTTAGATGTAACATCTCCAACCTCGAAAGAAAATTGAATTGATTAGATTGAATCGTTGCAATGAGAAGATACCTCGAGCAAAGTGGTGTTGGATGTAAAATCCTTAACCTCAAGAGTTTGATTTTGATGTGATGTATTTCATTGCGATAGGGAAAAGATCCTAAAGTAATGCAGTCTCGGATGTAAAATCCTCGACCCAAAGGTTGAATTTTGATTTGATGTATTTCAGTGCAATAGGGAAAGAATCCTAAAGCAGTGCAGTCTTGGATGTAAAATCCTCGACCCAAAAGTTGAATTTTGATGTATTTCAGTGCAATAGGAAGAGAATCCTAAGCGAGTGCGATCTTGGATGTAAAATCCTCGACCCAAAAGTTTAAATTTTGGTGTATTTCAGATGCAATAGGAAGAGAATCCTAAAGCAAGGTGCATCTTGGATGTAAAATCCTCGACCCAAAAGTTTTGAATTTTGATGTATTTCGAGTCAATAGGAAGAGAATCCCAAAAGTGCAGTGCTTGGATGTAAAATCCTCGACCCAAAAGTTTTGAATTTTGATGTATTTCGGTGCGATAGGAAGAGAATCCTAAAGCGAAGGCAGTCTTGGATGTAAAATCCTCGACCCAAAAGTTTTGAATTTTGGTGTATTTCAGATGCAATAGGAAGAGAATCCTAAAGCAAGTGCAATCTTGGATGTAAAATCCTCGACCCAAAAGTTTTGAATTTTGATGTATTTCGGTGCAATAGGAAGAGAATCCTAAAGCAAGTGCAGTCTTGGATGTAAAATCCTCGACCCAAAAGTTTTGAATTTTGATGTATTTCAGAGTGCAATAGGAAGAGAATCCTAAAGCGAGTGCGAGTCTTGGATGTAAAATCCTCGACCCAAAAGTTTTGAATTTTGATGTATTTCGAAGTGCATAGGAAGAGAATCCTAAAGCGATGCGGTCTTGGATGTAAAATCCTCGACCCAAAAGTTTTGAATTTTGATGTATTTCAAAGTGCAATAGGAAGAGAATCCTAAGCAGTACGGTCTTGGATGTAAAATCCTCGACCCAAAAGTTTTGAATTTTGATGTATTTCAGGGCTGATAGGAAAGAATCCTAAAGCGATGCAGTCTTGGATATAAAATCCTCGACCCAAAAGGTTGAATTTGATGTACTTCAAAGTGCAACAGGAAAGAATCCTAAAGCGAAGTGCAGTCTTGGATGTAAAATCCTCGACCCAAAAGTTTAAATTTGATGTACTTCAGTGCAATAGGAAAGAATCCTAAAGCAGTGCAGTCTTGGATGTAAAATCCTCGACCCAAAAGTTTGAATTTGATGTACTTCAGTGCAATAGGAAAAGAATCCTAAAGCAGTGCAGTCTTGGATGTAAAATCCTCGACCCAAAAGGTTGAATTTGATGTACTTCAGTGCAATAGGAAAGAATCCTAAAGCAGTGCAGTCTTGGATGTAAAATCCTCGACCCAAAAATTTGATTTTGATGTACTTCAGTGCAATAGGAAAGAATCCTAAAGCAGTGCAGTCTTGGATGTAAAATCCTCGACCCAAAAGGTTGAATTTCAGTCTTGGATATAAAATCCTCGACCCAAAAGGTTGAATTTGATGTACTTCAGTGCAATAGGAAAGAATCCTAAAGCAAGGCGATCTTGGATGTAAAATCCTCGACCCAAAAATTTGATTTTGATGTACTTCAGATGCAATAGGAAAGAATCCTAAGCAATGCGTAGTCTTGGATGTAAAATCCTCGACCCAAAAGTTTGAATTTGATTTGATTGGTATTTGATCGGAGATCCGGAAGAAATTGAATTTGAATTTGATTGAGACTTGAAATCTGGAAAGATTGAATTTGAGACTTGGAAGGATGAGTTTGAACTCGATTGAAATTTGATTTAAGATTTGATTTGAAATTTGGAAGATCAAATTTGAAACTTGATCGGGAGTGGATTTGGAATTTGATTGAGAATTTGATTTGTGAATTGAAAAGATTGAAATTTGATTTGGAATTTGGAAAGATTGAATTTGAAATTTGATTGAGAATTTGATTTGTGATTTGATTTAACATTTATGCTGATTTCGTTTATCTTTTAATGATTCAAATTTTATTTTATTGTTCATTTAATGTTCACGTGAATTTGGTGTTCGTCATTTTTAGATTTTTAAAGAAAGTTTTCTTTTATCCCTTTTTTTATTTCTTTTTCGTTCTTTGTTCGAAGTTTATTTAACTTTAATGGCATTTCCCAATCAATTTGCACAAAAGAGGTGAAGGCCAAAATGTGACATGGTCACTTTCATTCCAATCATGTTGAAAATACATCATACAACTCGATCTCGGAATACATTTCATACAATCCATGTATACTCAAAACGATCGTGTATGATCTTTGGTAATCCATCAAAAGAAGCATATGTCGAAATCTATGTCCGAATAGTGGGGTACATGGTTAATAACATCACATTCCAAGCCATCCTCGGCAAGGATGCCTACCGGATGTACGTCGGAGGTGTGATATCTCCCATGTAACTCAGCAGCTCGTAAGGCCGGAGGTTCTCTAGCTCGGGTCCGGTCGGAAATGGTAAGGTGTCTCGCTCGTCGTCCATTCTCCCCGAAAGTAACCGAGATCCGCTTCACCGGCACTCCCGGTATGCAATGCTTAGCGATATCCGCTCCGTCGCCCTTCGCATAATGACGGAACCTACCGGTAAAGGTATCTTTACCGGCCCTCGGAACTCACCCGGGCCTCGCTATCCGGAGGTCGGATCCGAACATGATGTCACACTCGTTCGGGAAAGAGACCGTGCAGAAGGTCCGACGAAGTCGTGGTGATCTATATGTGGGGGTATGCGATCACCCCGTTTGTAGATGTCGATAATGCAGCTATTGGGTATGCATTCTGCCGCGTACCCTCCATGTTATCAATCTTTTTACCATTCTCTTGATGACTAATGGCATCGGATCTACTCGCCCGTGACGGAGTATTCCGGTGGGTTTCCCTTCCTGTCTTCGAACAAAGTTGTAGCAAGCATCCGCATCGTATTCCGATTCTTCCCTTCCCCGGCATCCATCTTCGGGGTTCCGAGTAGGTATTTTCCTCAGGCGGCCTCGCTCGGCCCATTCTTTTCAAATCCCGGATACAATCCACGATTTGCCGTTGTTCATACTCGGAGAATATGTCGGTATGTAGCTCGAGGCCCTCTAAGTATGTCGATTCTTCTTCCTTTAATTCTCTCGAAGTATTCAAAGGTTTTCTTTTCAACATTTTGCATCCTCTCCAGCTCGTATTCCGGAATGATCTGCAGATGGCGAGGCCTTGTGACATATTGTGGGATATATGGTTCAATCCCTTCACGTTCTCCTGCATACCTCGGCTCCTCGTGGATGATGCTCGTCGGGACATCCCCGGGGTTGCTTCGCAACAAGGTCATGCATTATCGGTGGTTCCGTCCGTGGCGTGGTAGCCTTCTTTCTTCCGATCTTCCGGAGATTTCCCCGATTCTTTCGTTATCCTAGGAACCGGCCTCCTTTCTTCAGTGTTCCCGGTGAACCGGTGTCCTCGAAGTGTATGTACTCGGCATTAGCAACTATCTCGTCGCGCCGGTCCGCGGCTAGTTTTGTTAACATCTTACTGGATACGGCGATTCTTATTTCTTCGTTGCGTGGTCGTGAGAGTAGCTCTTCGAACTTCTTGAATCTCTCGTAGGCGCGGCGCCGACAAGCTCGCCCTCCGCCGTAGCGACTACGGACTTCATTTTCTTATCTTCTTCGGTGTTTGCTTTTCTTTTCTTGTTGTTGGATTGGTGGCTTGGGCCACCCACTTTCATCACCTGCTCCGTCCGGCAGCTTCTTCTCGATCAATCGGGACCCGATCACTTTCCTCGTATCGTAGGCTCCGCCGGTGCGAAATCTGAGTCAATCTCGATTATCGCTCCATCTTTCACCCTCTTTTCATCGAGTGCAAGGCTTACGCCATTCTTAAAGTTCAAAACCAACCGCCTGTTCGACATTTCCCGCGAAAAGACAAGGAAAAGGATCGTGGGTCGTACTAAGAACAAGAACATTAAGAAAATGTTTATTAAAGATACATTTTTTTATTATTCTTATATTTTGAAATTTAACAGAATGAAGTAGATAAGATGAGGGAAGAGATTTTGATTTGAAAAAGAAAACAAGGAAAACTTAATTATCATGATTTTATTTATTTTAAGCACATTTTATTATTTTTGGGTTCGGACCCAACCACAAGTAATTACTTTCACCCGTGTTTCTTAGGGATGAAGAATTCATTCCTTCGAAACATCGAGTAGCGTAATATTTTTTCAAGTATCGTCCGTTGATTGGAAGCATATGTCGTTCTCCCCGGCAATTCACTCAGCCGGTAGGAACCTCCCGAGTATACTCGCTTCAACCACAAACGGTCCTTCCCAAGTGGGTTCAAATTTTCCTCCTATCTTGCGCGTGTGCAAGAATAGTCTCTTGAGAACGAGAACTAAGTCACCAACTTTCAAGGTTCTCGGGCGGACCCGCCTTGTCATGGGCTTGAACCATCTTAGCTTGGTATAGTTCTAAATTCTCGTTGTGCCGCAAGTCTTTTCCCTTCCAAGCTTTCTAATTCTTCGAGTCATAGTCCGGCGTTTTCTTCGTCGTGATCTTGTTTGCAATCGCAATTCCGAGTGAAGGAAGCCGAACCTCTAAAGGTAACATCGCCTCGGACCCATACACCGGAGCGTAAGGTGTAGCTTCGAGTAGGGGTTCGAAGGTCGTCCGTAGGCCCATAAGGCTTCTAACAATTTCTCGTGCCAATTTCTCTTATTATCGTCCAAGGTTTTCTTTAAGATTTGAACGAGAGTTTTATTAAAAGCCTCGCCGAGGCCGTTTGCTTCTGGGTAGTAAATTGTCGAGCATCGCCGTCGATTCCGTGTCTCCCGACAAAATTGTTGATTTGTGTGCTTCCGAACGTCGACCCATTATCCGAGATGATCCCGCGCGGCACTCCGAAACCGAGTAGACAACTTGGTTCTCGAAAACCGTAAGACGTGGTGTGCTTTCACTTCTAAGTCGGAACCGCTTCGCCCACTTGGAAAAGTAATCCGTAGCCGCAAGAATGAAACGATGTCCTTTCGAAGATGGTGGTTCTATCGGACCCACTATATCCGTGCCCCAACATTCAAACGGCCACGACGCAATTGTCGGGTGTAGCACATTCGGAGGTCGGTGTAGAACCACTCCGTGCACTCGGCATCGATGACGCTCTCGGCGATTTTCATGCGATCGGCCATCATCGAGGGCCGGTAGTACCCTAGTCTTTTAATTTTCATTTTCATCTTCGGACCCGACCGGTGAGCGCCACGTAGTCCCGAATGCACCTCTTTAACAATTTCACGGCCTCGGACCCGCTTAGGCACCTTAGCCACATTCGATCAAAAGACCTTCCGTACAATGTGTTGTTTATTAATGCGTAAGACGCAGTTCTTTTCGATCCGATGGGCTAGCGACCTATCGTCCGGTAGCTTTCCCGTTTCGGCAGTAGTTCATCAATGGCCGTCGCCAATCTTCTCGTGTTTTCTCGTCACCACCGTAATCGATTCTTTTTCTTTTCTGATTTGTGTATTGTGTCTATGTCGAGCCGTGATAGGACTCGACGTCCGTGAACTAACACTTCCACTCGATTCATCTTGCAAACAGTGCAAATTCTTTTGCGAGACGGCTAAAGCATCCGCTAAAGCATTCTCTTTCTAGGAATTTTGTAGATCGTCACATTTGGAATCGTTCCAACAATTTGCATAGCATACTCGGAAGTATTGTTCGAGTCTTCGTTTAAAAATCTCGTATCGTCCTAGCGATCCGTCGAATGATTAACCGTGAATCCCCGTAGATGTCGATGTCCGTTATCCCCATTCGAATGGTTAATTCCGATCCCGTTATGAGGGCCTCGTATTCCGCTTCGTTGTTTCGTACACGGCTCTATCAAGTGGTAGGAGTATCTTAACATCCCCCGCTCCGTAGGTTATAAAGATTAGCCCGATTCTCGCCTTACCGGCACTATCACTTGCGATTCTTCGTCTTTGTGTGCCGAAGATGCTCCGTCGAAATACAATTCCCAACGTCGATCATCGTGGTCTTCTAGGCTCATTATTTGTTCATCCGGCGGATCGTCATCGAGAGGAGATTCGGCCGCAAAGGGTGTGCCGCGAGGAAGTCCGCTAAGACTTGTCCCTTTACGCACGCGCAGGCACGAAAGTTATATCGAATTGCAATAATATCATCGACCATCCGGCAAGTCCGCCGGAAAGTGTCGGACGAGTCATCAAGTATCGCAATGGATTAAACTTCGAAATCAAGTCGACCTTACGAGAAAGCATGTAGTGCCCGAGCTTTGAGCGGCGAAGATCGTGGCCAAACAATGCTTTTCAATTGCGGGATACCTTACTTCCGTCGGGAGTAAACGACGGCTTAAGTAGTAAAGAGCATTTTCTTTACCCTCATCATCGACTTCAGCTAACAGTGCTCCGAGAGAGTCGTCTAAAGCCGCGGTGTAAAGTATCGCCGGTCTACTCCGAGATCGGGGTCGCTAAGACGAGGAGGTGTCATTAAATATTGTTTAATGTCTTCGAAGGCCTTTCGGCATTTCTCTTCCCAAATAAATTTGGCGTCCTTTTTAACTAGTGCCGAGAAAGGCCGACACCTACCCGACAGTGCTCGAGATAAAGCGTCGAAGATATGCCAGCTTCCCTTGAAAAGATCGTAGTTGTTTTAAGGTTTTGGGAGGCGGCATTTCTAAGATGACTTTAATCTTCTCCGGGTCGATTTCAATTCCACGATGTCGGACAACGAATCCTAAGAATTTCCCGGAGGTGACACCGAAGGCGCATTTTAAGGGATTCATCTTAAGGTTAAATTGTCTTAATCGTTCGAAAACAATTCTCAAATCATACAGGTGTTTTCCTTTACTTCGTTGATGACGACATCGTCCACGTAGCGACTCGACTCGATTGTGGATGAGATCATCAAAATTCTTGTCATTGCTCTTTGGTAGGTCGCTCCCGCGTTCTTTAGTCCGAATGGCATCACCATCAGTAAGAAAATACTCCGATCGGCGTTCCGAATGCCGTAAGCTTTTCATCTTCTCGGAGCCATTTTTATCCTGGTCAGTATCCTCGAAGATCCATCCATGAACGAGAATATTTCATGTGTCGAGCAATATCGATCATCGGACCGGAATCGGTAGAGGGAATTCATCTTTTCGGACATGCTCGTTTAAATCTCTCCGAAGTCCGACACAAATTCCGATCCGACCATTCTTCTTTCTCGACCGGCACCACATCGACTAACCGGTGCCGGTATTGTTCTTCACGGACAAATTTAGCGCTCTATTAGCTTTTTAACTTCGGCTATGACTTGTTGTTCGATTTCCAGACGCATTCTTCCGGGACCTCGTCCGGATCGGGACGTGCGCAGATCTACTCCTAGCTTAGCATGATCGCAACCTCTCGGAGCTAATCCCGGCATTTCATCGTAGCCTCCAAGCAAAACGGTCTTTAAATTCCATTAATAACTTGATTATTTCTTCGGAGTCTTCTTTATTGAGTAAGGAGCTAACAAAGGTAGGCTCAAGGCTCTTCGCTAGTACCCAAGTTAACTTCCGTTAACTCATCTATCAGATTCGATTTCTTCTTCGAATTCTGTGGAGCGTCTCCAATTTGTAAATCTTCGAGCTCGGCTCCGTAGTTTCCATGCGCTTTCATCGGATTTGCAAGTGACAACTAAGCAAAATTCGCATCGTCAACTCGACCCTACCGTGCCGAATCCGAGTCCATACTTTCGATCGGAGGATCGGCGGAGTTATTCCATAACTTTTCAAAATGTCGTGATTGGCCTTTTGTCCATTGTCGAGGTAAGAAACCACGTCGAATTAAATTTCGAACACGGGGAGAGTACCACTCAAAAGGTAATTCCATTAATTCTCGATGAAGCGACATCTTCGAATTGTACATTATTTTCGCCTTGGAGGAAGAAGCACCACGGTAGAATTTGATCGGCCAAGACCGTCATTACGTACCTCGACCTCCATACCCTCGATCTTATTACAATGGATCGGAGTTAGTGGTCATAGTATGTACGTAAGTGGTTAATCTTCTCGTACATTGATTTCCGTATTCTTCGTTCTTTTCATCTTCGAGGGAGATCTTGTATTGCGGCTTCTTTCGACTTATTGTCATGCTTCTTGCTTCGATTTCTTTTTCTTCTTCGTAACTATCATCCCAATCAACATTGATGGTTGGTTTCTTCGTCCAATCTGTCCTAGTGTCTCTACCACGCCTCGTCCCCGGCCTCGACTCTCGATGCGAGTCGTGGAGAAACCTTCACCATCTCGCCTGAAGGGAGCGGTGAGTGATCGTTGACTAGAACTTCGGTGTTCTTCGTTGTCCCGAACTTTCTTTGCTTCATTTGTTATGGTATTCTCCGGAGAAGATTGTTTTCTTTGGCGGTGCATAATAAGCTCGCATCTTCATGGATTCCAATTTCATGTACGGAGAATGGTTGTAAGTCTCCTTTGATGCAACCGTTCCCTCCATCGTAATATTTCGATGCACTCGATGCGCAGATGATGGTACCATCCTCGTTTTCATGTATCCATGGTCGGCCCAAGAGAGCGTTGAACGACGTTTCGAATCGATTATATGAAATTTTGCGGTTGTCTTCGCTAAATCACCGGCCTTCATCGCAGCGTTATCGACTCGAGGGCTCTTTCTCCTTTCCTGGTCGAATCCTCTTAATAACATTTTGTCGGCCTCGAGCTCACGAGCATCAATTTCCAAGTATGCGAGTGTCCGAAGACTCATTATATCGATCGATGCTCCCGGATCCACCAAAACTCCGGAGAGCGTAAACTTCCCAATCAGAATCGAAATGTACAACGGTCGGTCATGATCTCGCCGTCCCAAGTAAGTAGGTCATTGTTTGTGAAGGTAACACTCGCCGTTCCTTTAACGAGCAAACCTCATCCAAGGAATCTCCCGCCATTTGAGCTAAGCAAATTTCCGGATCGAAGTAAGGCCTTGATTAGAGCTTCTCTCATCTCCTTTCGATAAGATGAGAGCATCGTAGATGCTCGCGCTTAGCCTGAGCTTCCTAAGATGGCGCAGCACGTTGTAGTCCACTTTGTTCTCCCCGCGTCTCGCCTTCTTCTCGAATGGGTATTTCTTCGCTGGGGTTGGTTCTTCTTGAACAACCACCGCTTTCCTTTGTCTTCTTGGACCCATTCTCGGAGGTAGAACTCTTCCACTTCTCAAGTTGACTTCGGTAATTTCTCCGAATCTGAGTGTTGAAGTTCGTCGGTGCTTCCTCCCGAATCGGAATGATCGGCTCTTTCCGGATTATCTTCAAAATCCGAAGGCTCTAACTCTATCGTAACCGGAGCCCTCGAAACTCGCGGATAGAGCCG
The DNA here is from genome assembly GCA_022702705.1 of Papilionanthe hookeriana x Papilionanthe teres. NCBI lineage: Eukaryota > Viridiplantae > Streptophyta > Magnoliopsida > Asparagales > Orchidaceae > Papilionanthe > Papilionanthe hookeriana x Papilionanthe teres. The sequence continues at coordinate 16,190 of JAKZJZ010000499.1, forward strand.
TTGCTCGTCGAGCTCTCGCAGCCTCCTCGATGGATGCCTTCTTCGTCATCGTGATCGTCGAGATCATGTATGATTCGAGAATTGTCGTTGGTATCGAAATCGACGCTCGGATTGTCGCTAGTTACGTAATCGTTAGAAATAAAGTCAAAACGTAGCCAACGCCATCACCCTTATCATTATATGATCCCACCGAAGCGAGCGAGTATAATCATACAAAATCGAGAGGTTCGAAGGATTTCTCTCCCGAATCGCAAACAACTATCCTAGGTAGGCGTGCCCCTAGCCTAAGCCTTAGGAGTCCTCAGCCCCTCTTCTTCGTCAATTTTCTTCTTCTCTTCGATTGTCTCCTCGTCGAGGTGGTTCTTCTATCGCAAGTGATAGTACCGGCTTAACAAGTCTCGAACTCGAATCGAAGCTCGCACCGAAGCGGTTCTGATGTTGTCTCAAAATCTTCTTCGAAGACCTTGTCCAGAGCAGTAGTCCATCCATCGTTGGTTGCATATGCGGTCTCATCGGAATGACGGGATCGGCTGAGATAACATCGACGGAACCTCCTTCTCCGGGGTTCCTTCATGTACTCCTTCGGGATTGTTATATTTCCTTTCCGAAGGTTGCTCGTTGAGCCAACTTTTCGAAGGTAATGCAGTCTTCATCTTGCGCCCAAGCATCCGATGGTAGGGCAAAAGTCGGGATCACCTTTCTTGTTGACTTCCTCCGGTCTTTTGGGCTCTGGCAACTGGAAATCTGGAGTTTTTATTAAGCTACGTTGAACATCTTTGCATCGCTTCATTTTTGAACGGATATTCCTCCGCTCGTAAGCTCCCTCAATGTACGTCGCGACGAGATCGGCTGTTCATACCGCGGAGACGATCGGATAGCCGGACCGGGTTGCCGGTAATTTTGTTGTGGTTGTTGCGGCCGTTCCTGCGTGGTATTCAGCATCGGCTGTTTGCCTTCGTCAACCGCCGCAACGACCCCGCATTTCTTTTCGAAAGTCTTCACGGCTTCGCTCGTCCGTCTTGTCTACAAAACTTAATCGTTTCGCCTCTTCGCAAGCTCCGACCTTGCTTAACAACTTCTCAAAAGTCTTAATAGTGAATCCTCGAGGAGAAGTGCTATCGGGCCGTGAATGCTTTTAAGCAAGATGCCGACCGCATGTTGTTCTTGCAGTTGTGGTTCACACTTCATACTTAAATTTCTCCATCGAAGTATGTAATCCACTAGAGTTTCATTCGGCCTTCGTTTCTCTACCACTAAATCACCCATAGCGGATGTGGTGCCGAGCTCCGGCAAATCGCTTAATGAAGAGGCTCTCAGCTCGAGAATGTCTTTACTGCATCCGTCGGTGCACTCGCATACCCGCCGAAGGCGATTCCTCGATGTGCATCGCTAACGAACCTGCTCGAAGAGTAGCGCATCGCTCCCGCCGCATTGCAACAACCGGCACGAAAGTGTGCAACATGCCGTCGGGGTTCCTGTCCCGTCGAAGGTCTTAAATCGTAGGCTGGTACGAAGCTCCTCGGTATCGGACAGCGTCGACCCTTCCGGTAAGGTCTACCCGTCCGAATACGATGTCCCGTTCTTCGATTGTGCTGGGCTTCTCGCACCCGCCGTTCTACCAAGTTCTCGAGTATCCTTTTCGTGGATCATACTTCGTGTTGTATCCTTTCGACTCGGTCATCCCCATCGACGGATGTAATCTCCTTCCTCCGTCTACGATGTGAATGACTTCGGGGGGTGTCTCTCATGTGGTTGTACTCGACTTCGGAGAGTGGCTAGAGCTACGGCCATCTCTTCCATCCTCTTCGCCATTCGAGCGATCGTGTCGTCCTTTTCCCGAAGCCGTCTCTTCATCAGCTCCGGCTCCTCTCTTTCGCGGCCGCAGGAGCACCTCGAGAAGATGATGAAGCTCGTGTCTCAACCATGTCTGATTTCCGCATATTCGTTGTCCATGAATTCCGATGAGTCGATCTCATCTCCGAACTTTTCTTCTCTTTCTTTTCGCCAACCGTCGGATGTCGGTTCTCAACTTTTCCATGGCATCTTCTAGCGGAGCTTCGTGTATCTCGTGGTTGTCATGCGATGGTCGCCGGTCCTTTTTTCACGAGTCCCCTTCATCGCAAAGTAGCACTTTCTTCGCATTCCAGCCCTCCCGGCGAGACTTTCTCTCTCGGCCGTCGTTTCGCCTCAATCGCCCAGTAGCGGGACGCCACACCATCCTTCTAGGCCAGCAGGCGTCTACGACCGCATGGTCTATCCGGCCAAATGCTCTGGAAGGTGGTATCCTCCTAACTGCAATCCCGATACTACGACAAGCGTGCTAGCCCTTCGTCCTTCGTCGGCTTTTCTATCATGATGGCGGGTTCTACTCCGCGGGCCCAAGACGGGATTCCGGACCGAAGCACCCGCCCTATCCTTCGTAGAATTTCCGACACGGGACAGCTTTTCCTTCTTTGCTAGCTTTTCTACCACAAAGTTTGCAGTCGAGCAAACGGCGTAGTTCTCGATTCTTTTCTTGCGGCCATCGTTGTAGTATGCGGGCCGCGGTAATATGGCGACGAATCTTGCGAACATTCTCCTCATCCTCCGCGGCGGAGAGGGGATGGAACCCCGCTTCCTCCCAAAAGTGGTATGGTAGTCAGGCAGTAGGTGTATATTCTGGTAGCGGTGTATATTCCGGCAACTCGGAATTTCCTCCGGAAGGCAATCTCGCCAGCTCCGGCTTCCCCGGCGATCCTTCTATTTCTATTTCTTCTTTGGGTCTTTGTCAGCCGAAGGAATCTTCGAACCGGACCCGATTTCGAAGACGTAGGTCTTACAGAAGATCCGTACCCTCCACGCGTAACAGGTTTATCATAGTTCCCGGATTCCTTTCCCTTTGACTTGGCGTAAGTCGGGGTAGGCGCGTAAACAACTAGACCAGCTGGGGGTAGTGAGAACAGTCCTCCTCGCGGACGCCAGCACTCCTCCTAGTCGGACCCTCGCAGGGAGGAAACTCTCGGGTCGACCTAAGGTCGGAACTCGGCGCGCGTGGTTCCTCGGCCTTCAGATACCTTGTTCGTCGATGCAAAGAGGGAGACGTCGCGTGACCTCGACGTCTGTGTTTTCAAATCCCCTGTCCAAATCGGATGACCCCATTGTCGGCAGCTTCATTCTTATGACGGATAAGTCGAGTCCAGATTGCGTGAAGGAGAAAATCAGCTTCGGGGCTTCCATTTCCGCAAGGTAGAATCGGTTGTCGACCCTAAGTTATGCTTCTTTTCTTTAGGACGAAAAGGAATTGAAAAGAGTCCGAACGCATTTCTTTGCTCATGTATTTATAAGAAGGAATTATTTGTTAAAAGAATCACTTATTAGAGGGTTTGTTTATTTAGAACGGAATGTTCAAAGGTGTGAGAAGGTAAGGAATCTGATTCGAAAGCGAAAAGAAAGTCTTAAGCAAGACTTCCCGACTCGAAGGATCACTCCTAAACTAACACCTATCGGGGGTCCACCCTACTCTCGTAAATGAGGTAAAAGGATCTCGGAACCTCCTCTCGTTTAGGGGTGTCTAAACAAATGGCTCCTAAATCCGAGAGAATGTTGGCTATACTGCTCAAGGTAGAAATGAACATAGTATTCCAACGGAAAGAAGGGTAGTTTGATCCATTAGTGACATGGATACACTACCGATTTTTGAAAGCAGAATTATTCGATTATAATGGAGAGAGGAATATTCCTCAGCCGGAGTCGCCGTAAATCCCGTCGGCATATTTTTAGGTCGTGTTTTATTTCAAGAGGGGTCGCCTAACCGTAAATCTGTCGGCGAATTTTTAATTTAATTAAAATAAATAATTTGAAAAGTAGTATTTGATTTTGAAAATAATTTTAAATTTGAAGGTTTTAAGATATGAGATTAAACCGATCTCACATCCCAAATAGTTTATATAACGAGCACCGCACCACAAACCGTGTATCTATCCCTAAGGATGTACACAATCGCTCGATGGTGGGGCTCGATTAAATAAACTAGAAGATTAGTGACATCCGTTTGGTCTCGCGAACCAATTTTATAAGCCGACAAGTTTCCTCGCTTAATATGAAAACATTAAACATGGTTTATATTACCTCGGTTCTTTAAAATTCCCTATAAGGGCAAGCCCCTATAGTTAATTACATCTTAAGTGACGGGAATCACCTAAGAAAACTCTCGATAATAATCAATAATTCGCTCTCAAGAATTTCAAAGTTTAAGGTTTTCAAAGATTGAATTTTGGAATTTCAATAGTGGAATGGATCAAATTTTGGAACATTTTGTTTTGTGAATCCAAAGGAAGAGAGGTAGGAGAAATCACCGATTCGAAGTGAACTTCGATAATTTCCCGACTATCCTATTGTTTGTCTTGAATTTAGGAAAGTCCTAATGTTTATTTGATATTTCAATCTTGCCAATTTCAATTAATTAGGGCTTATATTTGTATGATAAAATCAAACAAATAAATTTCAGAAGATGCGAGGGTTTATTGTCGTATCTGACGACTACCTCTGAATCCTAAGACCTGTTAGGGCTTAATTTGCAATGCAAATGCCTAACGAAGAGTCGAGGATTTATGTTGCACTAGTGCAAGCTACCTCGAAGTCCTATGGCTTCGTTGTTTTAATTCTAGAAAGTTTTGTCAAGTAGACTCGTGTTTCACTGATGACGATGGCCGTGCCGCCCACCATGCTCCGAGCTCCTTGTCGTTGCAGAGGTTTAGTTTTAGAAATCATAAATCGTGAGTTGAGAAAAGTGTTTTGGTTTAGAGAAAATCTTAATTTCCAGTGTGTTTTTTATGTTTTATTTAAAACAAATCTTAAAGTCGATTATAACGACACCTGTTAAGATCCCACTGGCTCCATCCTTCCGCATCATTATTTTTATCGGATTCACTTAGTCCGTATGAATTTGCTAAACTCAACCGAATGAGTTCCACACTTTCATTTAGACCGTGGAAATCCCGCTAAGCAACACGTAGGTTACATCATCCGAGGTATTCCCGATCATCCAACAGACGTTTTAATTTAGTTGTAATTGTAGTTTTGTGTTCCGTTTGTGATTAAATTTCGAGTTGTTTTATATTTTGAAATGTTGTGGCGGTGAATTTTATCTCGCAATGACTTTTAACTTAGTTTTGGTTTCAGTTTTAGGGCTATCCTAAAGGTGTGGGTTTTCATGCAACAGCTTGTTTATCATGCAAGAAAAATAAATGCATTTGCGTAATAAAGTAAATCGTAAGAAAGTAAATTGCAGAAGTAAATATAAAATAAAAGCGTACTCCTGAGGGTCTTCCCGTCATCCCAAGCCGCACTTAAAACACAATTAGAATATTTAAGCAAGTTCCTAGTAAAGCTAAGGAAAGGTTATGGTTTTCTACCAAATTCCTAATCCTATAAACTTAGTCATTTCCTATGACGTCTCAGTTCTTCGTGTTTTGTTTAAGGACGATTTTCTTCATCAAAGAACAATTAAATTCAATTGTTCTTATAAATATCCTATCATATCGAGGAAGTGCTTAAGAAGAATCTTAAACATCTTTTCAATATTTCTGGATTATTTTAAGTCCAAATGAATTTAATTATGTAAATGAATCAATCGTCCGAGGTTTTCAAGTTTTGTTAACTTGCTCAGCTGAACTGGTGACATTCGAATATCCTACGAGTGAAGTAACACTTCATTTAATGTTTCATTTGTGAGTTATAATAATCAAAGCTTTCAAGCGGTAAATTAGCATTCAAATGATTCGATTTAAGTTAAAGAGTTTTAAATTGAATAGATGTCAAGTCGTTTTATATTTAATTTCTTTTATGTCTCAAGTGATGTTATATTTAATTCAATTTAATTTGATTTGAGTTTTAATTTAATTTAATTTAATTTAATTGTTTAATTTAATTTAATTTAATTTTAATTATTTAATTTAATTTAATTTAATTGCTTAATTTAATTTAATTTAATTTAAATTCAATTTAATTTAATTTAATTTAATTTAATTAATTTAATTTAATTTTAATTTAATTTAATTTAATTTAATTTGTTTTAATTTGATTTAATTCAATTA
>JAKZJZ010000499.1:22763-47288 GCA_022702705.1 Papilionanthe hookeriana x Papilionanthe teres
GACCTCATTTTCATGAGGTCTTCTCTTCTTCTTAGCTAGATCTAGCCTTAGCTTTTCCTTTCGACTATCTTAGAGGACTAGAATCGGGACCCACCTTTTAGAAATTCAAACCACTTCTTAACACCCCGCAAACTCCACAAACTCGACTGTAGACCCCTAATCACCTGGAGGGTTGAAATCAAATGCGGAAGTTTAAAGGATGAGTTCCTATATGACTCTTCTGGCCTTAGATCGCCCCTGGGTAGCCCGGTCTCGGTGAAGGGGCCGACTTACACACACACTACACTTATACACTACACTTTCCACACACTTCCTAAAACACACCCATACCCAACTCGACCTCCCGACTCATGTAGGTGATTCACATGGATGGTCCTTAACCCCTAAGCCCTCGCTAAGAGGTTAGTGAACAACATAAATAATGCCTCAAATGGGTCCCTTCATGGCTCATGTGGGCTTGATATGGCTTCATGGCTCAACCAAAATGATTTCACTCCACTTACATCCACCCAATCTTCGATTTCCCAAATTTTCAATTTTTGACCCCCGGGGCCCTACACCCACCAAACCTACCAAATGTCTTTGAAGCTACCCAAAATTTGCAAAAATTACCTAAATTACCCAAAATTCTCCAAAATCAATCCCAAACATTTCCACATCACTAAAATTGATCATCCATACCCAAAAATACCAAAACTTCCAAAAATACCTCCCAATACCCTCCAAATACCCAAAATACCCCTCTTGGCCAAAAAATCCAAAAATTCAGAAAATTCCTAGAAAATTCCAAAAAATCCCAAATATTCCCAATTTCATTTTGTCCAACTACACCATGGGCCAATTTTGTCAATTTACCCTACTTTTGTCAAAACCCCCAATTTGACCCATTTTAACCCTAAGTGAACCCAATGTCAAACCAAACCTATCCAATTGACCCCAATTTTGGTCCAATTCAATTCTAAACTTCAATTTAATATCCCCAATACCAATCTAGACCAAATCCAAGTCCAATTTTATTGACATTTGGATCCAATCTCACTTTTCGCCTTAAAGCCCAATTTGGACCCATGACCCAAACCTAACCCAAACTCACCCAATTCAACTCCAATTAACCCCAAATCTTTTCTAAATCTTCCATAACATTCCCACAAACAAAACACTAACATGATTTGCCCAAAATTTAGACCCAAATCCCACTCAAATTCAACCCAAAGCTAAAAGTCCCATTTTTGACCTAAACCCAAACCTAACCCAAATGAACCCAAACCCCAAAATCAAAGCCCAACCAAAGTCAAAACCTCTTTGAAACACTCCCATAAACATTTCTCAACATTGATTTTACATCAGTTTCAACCCTAGCCCAACATTGGCCCAACTTGGCCCACTTACCAAATAAATCCAAATTCAAACCAATTCAACCCCAAATCACATAAAATTGACTCCAAGCCCTTCATAGAACATCCCTAAACCAATTATGACATTTATTTTACAAAGTCCTTCACTAATTTTTTACCCAAATGCCCTTCCTAAAATCAAAAAGCCCATTCCCCTTAAACTTTCCTAAAAGCCCACTTCACCGCACTCAAAAGCCCAAATCCATCCAAAGCCCACATGGCACTTTCCCTCATCATCCATTTAATCAAAATCACCCCTAAGTTTCAAAATCATCAATTAAACCATTCCAAATCAAGCTTCATGCAAATTTTCACCAAAATATCCAAAATTCTTAAAACCCATTTTTATGAAATTGACTCAACCTTTTCCCAAGCCAAATGGAGCCATGAAGCCATGCTCAAGCCATATGCAAGCCATGGCAGCCACTTTACACATCACCATGTCATTTTTGGCAAAAGGAGGGAGTCCTTTAATGATTCCCTTAAGGGTGATTTAGCCACTTCCATGACTCCACTAAACCATGCTTAAGATTAATCGTACTTGGATGGTGACCCTTCCCCACTAATTAAGCCGACCTAAACCACTTTATCTTCAGCCCAAGCTAGCCATGGGAAGGTGCACCCAACCCATTTGCATGGGTTGACCAAAATGAGCCAAAATGACCCCTTCCCCTTTCTACTTTGATTCAACCACTTTACACATGTCAAACCTCAATCGAATGCACCAAACCCTAGCCCCGACCCACCCGAACAAGATGGTGACCAACGTCTCGGCCGGCCACCACCGTGCCGCCGAAAACACCATGGCCGAGAGCTCACATGTGAGCCCAACTTGAAATTCTCACCTACCGAGCCGCCCCATCCCTGCGGCCATCGGAGCCGTTCTTCTCGCCAAGAGCAACTCGATCCCAAGCCCTAACTCTCCCCGGGAGGCCCTCCACCCACTCCTATTTAAACACCACCCCTCTCGGCCATGAGAGGTGCCGAAAACAAACCTTAAGGAAACTCGCCAAAATTGTTCCGTATCCTCCCCATACACAGCAGCACTCGATCCCCATCGAGATCCCCCTCGCCATTTCTTCTCTCGCGAGCTCAATTTCGCAGCTCGAAATTCCACCCAAAACCAGGACACTTCTCCACAAGGAGCCAATCCCCAAATTTGATTGGTTCTACACCTTCACCGCACCAAGGGAAGGTGTCCACCACCAGAAAGCCCCATCTCCAGTGCCACCTGGCCTGCTCCAACTCTCCAAGCTTTGTGGATCGGCTTGGTCGAAATCACATCTAGACAATTCACTGCACCGTGAGACTTCATCCGGAGCTCATCGGGATCCAATCGAAGGTGCAACAACTCTCAGATTGAAGCCACACTTCTCTGAGCAAAGGTATGAGCTAATTCTTCATCCCGAGCTTCTGGAGATTCTCCATTTCGAATGCTTTAATTTCAATGCATGATAACCGTATAGATGTGTTCGTCTTCTCAAGACGAATCCATAGTAGCATAAGAACATGAAAATCTATCGAGTATCGAGTGAGATCTGTGGATTTAGTGTGGACGGCTCTGGGCGAGGACGCTCGGGACTGATGAACGGATGCCGTCCATTCAATACACACGCGGACGGACGGCCGTGACGGCGTCGGACCGAGAGACGGTACAAGAACCGCGGGGCCCGGAGCGCCGAGTCGATGGCGGCGTCGAATGGGAGCGCGACGCGCGTGCGTTCGGAGATGCCGAGGATGAGTTGGCGCCGCGTGGATAAATAGAAAATTAGGGGTATTTTCTATTTATTTAATTCCCTAAACTTCAAAAATTCATAACTTTGTGTAGAAAAATCAGAAAAATAAAATAAAAATACCCTCTCGTCGTCAGGAATCGTAGGAGAATAATGTGGAAAAGAAATCATTTAATTTCATTAAGTATTTTAGTTTTTATAATTTATTTACTCTCTCGCATACTTTTAATTCTCCATGCATGTATACAATTCACCATGGCATGAGACCATGTGGCTTTAAGCCTCCGAACTTGGGAACATTCCCCGAATTTTCCAAAGTCGAGGCCATCTCTATGAAGAGTTATTGATTTTTCAAGTTCATGTTACCGTTTTCGAGTATTTTAATTCCAATAAATAGCATGTTGTGAAATAAATTCTAGGAAAATTTGATGATGTTCCTTATGACCGCGAGAACCCTAGGAAAAATAGGTTTTGAGTTAGTTCATTTAAAACAACCCTAATCTGGCTTAAACACCCAAAATAGATCTCTAATTAATTAGAGTTAACCATGCATCAAATTGACTTGAAATCAATTCTCCACTGACCTTTAGGATCAGAGGAACCCACCATAAAAATTCGAGGTCAATTGGACTCGGTTAGCCCCACTAATCGGGTCGATTAAGCCACTTAGCCATTTTAAACTTTAAAAATTCATAACTTTTAAAATACTTTTTAAAAATTCACCAAATTGGTTTTGGAGCCTCTCTGATATCAGGGGAATTTAAGAAAATTAAAATTTCAATTTTCTAAAAAAGTTGATTTTTAATATTATTTTAATATTTTTAATAATTAAAAAATAATAAAAATCACAAAAATAATAAAATTCACCAAAATGTCACATTTTGAATTTTAATCACTTAGGAATAAACCCCACATTTTTCTTAGGTCTATTTAGTGAGATATTAAATTTTAAAGCCCTAGGGTAATTTTAAAATTAAAAAATGTATTTTCTAGCATTTTCACTAAAATAATTATAATAAATCATAGAAAAATCAGAAAATTGCAAAATTTGCTTCTCTCATTTCCTTGATATCAGAGAGATTTTTGAAAAATATAAAATCCATTTTTCAACATTTATTTTATTTTTAAATTAATTAATACTCCAAAACTTAAAATAATTATAATAAAAATAATATAATTCAAAAAATCACCAAAATTGGTCCAAGTAGCTCCTCTAGTCATTAGGAATGTCCCCTAATTTTCTTAAGGACAGAAACTTTCCTTGGTCATGTTATTAAATTTTCCTTGAAAATCTCTATTTTCTACCAAAAATAATTATATAAATAAATTAAATACAGTAAAAATCACATTTTCTCCTCTCATGTCTTTATCGACATATGAGTGAAGTCACATAAAAATTTCAAGCTCATTTGAGTTCAATTTAGTGAGTTATGAAATTATTAAGCTTAAAGGGTAAAGTGGTAATTAAAATTTTTAATCCTTAATTAAAACTTTAGGTTTAATAAAAAAATTAACAAGTAAAATATTTGATCCTAATCTGATTTGGATGATTGAAATTTAAATAATTAAAGGGTAGAAACCCATTAAACAATTTTAAAATAATTAAACCTTAATTAAATAATCGATTAAATTTGGAAGAATAATAAAATTGGAATTATTAAAATAATGGATATTATTAGGAAGAGATTTATTCTTTAATTTAAAAATCCCTAAATTAATCATCTCATTAATATTCAATTCTTAATTAAAATGATAACTCAAATTCAAAAATATTAAAAGACTTAATCATTAAACTAAAATTAAATTATTAAACTCTTTTAAAAATTTCAATTAAAATTTAAAAAAAATTAAATTAAATTAAAAATTAAATTAAATTAAGTAAATTGAATTGAATTAACTTAAATTAAATTAAATTAAATGAACAAATTAAATTAAATTAAATGAATTAAATTAAATTAAATTAAATAAATAAAATCAAATTAAATTAAGTTAAATTAAATTAAAAATTAAATTAAATTAAATTAAAATTAAATTAAATTAAATTAAATTAAATTAAATTAAATTAAAATTAAATCAAATCAAATTAATTTAATGTAACATCAAATCAAACTAAATTGAATTAAATTGAATTAAATTAAATTAAAACTCAATTAAATTAAATTAAATTAAATTAAGTCAATTAAATATAACATCACCAAAGACATAAAGAATTCAAAATAAATCTAAAATAACTCGAACACTATTCCAAATTTAAACCCATTAATGGAAATTAAACTAAATCACAAACCATTCAACACCAATTTACTCTCAAAAGCTTTAGTTATCATAACTCCTAAATGTAACATTAAATGAAATGTTACTTCATTTATAGTGATATTCAAATGTCCTAGTTCACTCGAGCAAGATAATAACAAAACTCAAATCTTTGACGATTAATTCATTTGTGTAATTGAATTCATTTGGACTTAAAACAATCCTAGAAATATTGAAAAGATGTTTAAGATTCTTCTTAAGCACTTCCTCAATATGATAGGATATTTATAAGAACAATCGAACCCAATCGTTCTTCGATGAAGAAAATCGTCCTTAAACCAAAACACAAAGAACCTAGACGTCATAGAGACGACTAGCCATATGATTAGGAATTTGGTAGAAAACCATAACCCTTACCTTAGCCTTTACCTAGAACTTGCTTAATTATTCTAATTGTGTTTTAAGTGCAGATCGGGATGACTGGAAGACCCTCCGTGTACGCTTTTATTTTATCGCAATCTACTTTCGCAATTTACATTATCGCAATTTACTTAATCGCATTGCACTTACTTTTTCGCATGATAAACAACTCGTTGCATGAAAACCCACACCTTTAGGATAGCACCCTAAAACCGAAACCAAAACTAAGTTAAAAGTCATTGCAAGATAAAATTCACCGCCACAACATTTCAAAATATAAAACAACTCAAAATTTAATCACAAACGTAACACAAAACTACAATTACAACTAAATTAAAACGTCCCGTCGGATGATCTGGAATACCTCTGATGATGTAACCTACGTGTTGCTAACGAGATTTCCCACTGCCTAAATGAAAGTGTGGAACTCATTCAACTAGTTTAGCAAATTCATCCGGACTAAGTGAATCCGATAAAAATAATGATGCCTGAAGGATGGAACCGCGGGATCTTAACCTAGTGTCGTTATAATCAACTTTAAGACTTGTTTTAATTAAAACACAAAAACACTTGGAAATTAAGACTTTCTCTAAACCAAAACACTTTTCTCATCCCCCGATTTATGATTTCTAAAACTAAACCTCTCGCAACAACAAGGAGCTCTGAGCATGATGGGCAAAGACGACCATCGTCATCGCAGAAAACCTAAATCTACATCAACAAAACTTTCCTAGAATTAAATAACAAACTCATAGGACTTCGAGGTAGTTTTCCTAGTGCAACATAAATCCTCAACTCTTCGTTAGGCATTTCGCATTGCAAATTAAGCCCTAACCGGTCTTAGGATTCCGAGGTAGTCGTCTAATACGACATAAACCCTCACATCTTCGAGGCTATTTGTATGATTCTGTCATATAAATATAAGCCCTAATTAATTAAAATTGACAAGATCAAAACATCAAATAAATATTAGGACTTTCCTAAATTCAAGCCAAAACAATAGGATAGTCGGGAGATTACCGAAGTTCGCTTCGAATCTGTAATTTCTCCTACTTTTCTTCCTTTGGATTCCCAAAACAAAATGTTCCAAATTCGATCCATTCCCTATCGAAATTCCATATTTCAATCCTCGAAAATCTTAAACTTCGAAATTCTCGAGAGCGTAATTATCGATTATTATCGAGAGTTTTCTTAGGTGATTCCCGTCACTTAAGATGTAATTAACTATGTGGGCTCGCCCTTATATGGAATTTTAAAGAACCCGTGTAATATAAACCCCGTTTAATGCTTTCATATTAAGCAGTGGAATTTTGTTTGCTTATAAAATTGGTTCGCGTACCAAACGGATGTCACAAATCTTCTAGTTTATTTAATCGAGCCCCACCGTCATGCAAGCGTGTCTATCCTTAGGATAGTATACACGGCTCAGTGGTGCGGTGCTCGTTTATATAAACTATTTGGAATGTGAGATCGGTTTAATCTCATATCTTAAAATCATCAAATTTAAAATTATTTTCAAAATCAAACACTACTTTTCAAAATTATTTATTTAAATTAAATTAAAAATCCGCCGACAACTTCTGTTAGGCGACCCCCCTTTTCAAAATAAAACACACAACCTAAAAAAAATTATATGCCGACAGATTTCTGGCGACTCCGCTGGGGAACAATTCCTCTCTCCATTTTAATCAAATAATTCTCGCTTTCAAAAATCGGTAAGTGTATCCATGTCCTTAATGGATCAAACTACCCTTCTTTCCGTTGGAATACTATGTTCATTTCTACCTCGAACAAGTATAGCCAACATTCTCTGGATTTAGGAGCCACCGTTTAGACACCCCTAAACAGAGAGGTTCCGAGATCCTTTTACCTCATTTCTGAGGTGGGGTGGACCCCCAATGGGTGTTAGTTTAGGAATGATCCTTCGAGTCGAGAAGTCATGCTTAAGACTTTCTTTTCTTTTCCAACTCTGAATCGGATTCCTTACCTTCTCTACACCTTTGAACATTCCGTTCTAAATAAAAACAAACCCTCTAATAAGTGATTCTTTTAACAAATGATTCCTTCTTATAAATACATGAACAAGAATGAGTTCGGACTCTTTTCAATTCCTTTCTTTTCGTCCTAAAGAAAAGAAGCATAACTTCGGACCGACAAACCGTAATCTACCCCGTAAAATGGAAGCCCCGAAACCGATTTTCTCCTTCACCAACGGACTGGACTTCGCCGTCTATAAGGATGAGCCGCCCGACAATGGGATCATCCGATTCGGACAAGGATTTGAAAACACGAATGTCAAAGTCACCGAAGTCTCCTCTTCGCACCGACGAACAAGGTATCCGAAGCCGAGGAGCCACCGCTCGAGTTCAACCTCAGGTCGACCCAAGAGTTTCCTCCCCGCAAAGGATCCCGACTCAGGAGGAGTACCGCCGTCCGGCAGAGGACCGCTCTTACTACCCCCACCGGTCTAGTCGTTTCCGCACCTACCCCGACTTCGCCAAATCAAAGGGGAAAGAAATCCGTAACTATGGTAAACCCGTTACCGCGGAGGGTACGGATCTTCCCGTAAGACCTTCCGTTTTCGAAATCGGGTCCAGCTTCAAAGATTCCGTCACCGACAAGGACCCAAAGAAGAAACAAAGTAGAAGGATCGCCAGAGAAGCCGCAGCCGCCGAAATCGCTTTCCCGGAGGAAATTCCGTAACCGCCCGAATATACACCACCGCCGAATATACACCGCTACCGAATATACACCGCCGCTCGACTACATACCACTTTCGGGAGGAAGCATGTTCCATCCCCTCTCCGCCGCAGCAGGACGAGGAGAATGTTCGCAAGATTGCCGCCGCATTACCTCAACCCGCATACTACAACGATACCGCAAGAAAAGAACTAGAACTACGCCGTTTCGCTCGACCGCAAACTTTGGTGAAAAGCTAGCGAAGGAAGGAAAACCGCCCCGTATCGGAGATTCTATGAAGGATAGTGGCGGGTGCCACCAAATCCCGTCTCGGACCCCGAGTAGAGCCCGCCATCATGATAGTAAAAGCCAAGCAAAAGAATGAAGGCTAGTCCGCCCGTCGTAGTCTCGTGATTACAGTATTAGGGAGGATACCACCTTCCAAAGATTCGGCCGATCGTACCATCCGGTCCTAGACCTTCCGCCGCTAGAAGGATGGTATGGCGTCCCACTACCGGGCAGCTAAGATCGAAACAAGCAGCTCCGAGAAAGAAAGTCTCGCCAGAGGCCGGAATCCGAAGAAAGTGCTACCGCGATAAAGGGGACTCAGTGAAAAAGGTACCCGACAGCCTATCGCACGACAACCGCGAGGACACACAGTAAAGCCCCGCTAGAAGATGCCATGGAAAAGCCGAGAACCGATATCCGATGGTCTGGCAAAAGAAAGAGAAGAAAAGTTCGGAGATGAGATCGATTCATCGGAATTCATGGACGAAGAATATGCTAAATCAATATGGTCGAGACACGAGCTTCATCGCCTTCGCAAGGTGCTCCCGCAACCGCAGAAAGAGAGGAGCCGTAACCGATGAGAAGGCAGCTTCAGGAGAAAGACGACACGATCGCTCAAATGGCGAAAAGGATGGAAGAGATGGCCGTAGCTTCGGCCACTCTCCGCAGTCAAGTACAACCACATGCAGAGACACCCCGCAGGTCATTCACATCGTAGACGGAGGAAAGGAGATTACATCCGTCAATGGGGATGACCACATCGAAAAGGATACAACACAAAGTATGATCCCCGAAAAGGATATCAAGAACTCGTGGAACAAGAAGTGCGAGAAGCCTTAGCACAATCGAAGAGCGGACATCCATTCGGACGGCAGACCTTACCCGTAAGAATTCGACGCCGTCCAATACCCGAAAGGGCTTCGTACCACCTCTCGTTCAAGACCTTCGACTGAACCGGGAACCCCCGACAAGCATGTCGCACACTTTCGTGCCGCTGTTGTAATGCCGGCGGAGCGATGCATTACTCTTCCGACAGCCTCGTCAGCAGTCCGTCAGAATCGCCTTCGACCGGTATGCGTAATTACCAAATGGTTCGTAGAAGACGTTCTCGCAGCTAGAGAACCTCTTCATCAAGCGATTCGCCGGAGCTTCAAGCACCACATCACTATAGGTGATTTAGTGGTAGAGAAACAAAGGCCGAACGAAACTTTGGTGGATTACATACTTCGATGGAGAAACTTAAGCATGAAGTGTGAACCACAACCGCAAGAACAACATGCAATCGGCATTTTACTTAAAAGCATTCACGGCCCGATAAGCACTTCTCCTCAAAGGATTCACTATTAAGACATTCGAGAAGTTGTTAAGCAAGGCCGGAAGCTTGCAAGAAGAGGCGAAGCAATTAAGTTTCGCCGACAAGACGGACAAGCGTAAGTCGGTGAAGACCTTCGAAAAGAAATCCGGGATCGTTGCAGCAATTGACAAAGGCAAGCAACCGATGCAAATACCACTCGTAACGGCCGCAACGAACCACAACAAAATTACCAACAACCCCGATCCAACCTATCGCCGTCTCCGCAAGATGAACAACCGTCTCGTCCGCAACGTACATTAAGGGAGCTTCGAGCGCAGAATATCCGTTCAAGAATGAAGCAAGACTCGAAGATGTTCCGTAGTCCGATGAAGACTCCGCATTTCCACCGCCGCAGCCTAAAAGACCGCAGGAAGTCAACAAGAACGGTGATCCCAACTTTCGCCCCTACCACCGGATGCTCGGGCACAAGATAGTAAGATTGCATTACCTTTAAAAGTCGGCTCAACGACAACCTTCGGAAAGGAAATATAACAATCCCGAAGGAGTACATGAAGGAACCCCGTAAAGGAGGTTCCGTCAATGTTATCTCAACCGATCCCGTCATTCCGATAGCATCCCTATGCAACTAACGATGGATGGACTACCGCCCGGACAAGGTCTTCGAAGAAGATTTTAGACAACATCCGAACCGCTTCTGCGAGCTTCAATTCGTAGTTCGAGACCCGTTAAGCCGGTACTATCACTCGCGATGGAAGAACCACCTCAACAGAGAGAAGATCGAAGAAAAGAAGAAAATCGACGAAGAAGAGAGGACCGAGACTCCTAAGGCTGTACTAGGGGTCGCTTATCCTAGGATAGTCGTTTCCGATTCTGGGGAGAAATCCCTCGAACCTCTCGATTTTGTATGATTATCCGCTTCACTTCGATGGGATCATATAATGATAAGGGTGATGGCGTTGGCTACGTTTTCGACCGTTTCTAACGATTACGTAACTAGCGACAATCCGGACATCGATTTCGATACCAACGATAATTCTCAAATCATACACAATCTCGACAATCAAAATAACGAAGAAGACATCCATCAAGGAGGCGATGAAAGCTCAACAAGCAACGAATCTATCTGCGAGTTTCGAGGAGCTCCAGCTGCAATAGAGTTGGAGCCTTCGCACTTCGAAGATAATCCGTAAGAGCTCGTCATTCCGATTCAGGAGGAGACACCAGCGAACTCAACACTAGATTCGAAGAAATTACGAAGTCAACTTAAGAAGTGGAAGAGTTCTACCTCCAAGAATGGGTCCAAAGGACAAAGGAAAGCGTGTGGTTGTTCAAGAAGAACCAACCCCAGCAGAAGAAATACCCATTCGAGAAGAAGCCGAGACACATGGAGAACAAAGTGACTACAACGTGCTAGCCCATCTTAGGAAACTACCGGCCAAACCGAGCATTTACGATGCTCTCATCTTATCAAAGGAGATGAGAGAAGCTCGATCAAGGCCTTACTCGATCCGGAATTCGCTAGCTCAAATGGCCGGAGATTCCTTAGATGAGGTTCGCTCGTTAAAGGAACAACGAGGTGTCACCTTCACGTGACAATGACCTACTACTTGGGATAGCAGATCACAACCGACCGTTGTACATTTCGCCATAATCGGGAAGTTTACGCTCTCCGCAGTATCGGTGGATCCAGGAGCATCAATCAATATAATGAGTCTTCGAACACTAAGATACTTGGAAATTGATGCTCGCGAGCTCGAGGCCGACAAAATGTTATTAAGAGGATTCAACCGTAAAGGAGAAAGAGCCCTCGGTCAATAACGCTACCGATGAAGACCGGTGACTTAGCAAAGACAACCGCAAAATTTCACATAATCGATTCGAAACGTCGTTCAACGCTCCACCGGCCGACCGTGGATACATGAAAACAGGATGGTACCATCATCTCTCACACCAGTTGCATCAAATACTACGATGGAGGGGAACAGCTGCATCAAAGGTGACTTGCAACCATTCTCCGTACATGAAATTGGAATCCATGAAGATGCAGCTTATTATGCACCGCCAAAGAAAACAATCTTCTCCAGCAGATACCGTAACAAATGAAGCAAAGAAAGTTCGTGACGACGAAGAACCCGAAGTTCTAATCCAACAGCCACTCACCACTCCCTTCCGGCGAGATGGTGAAGGTTTCTCCACAACTCGCATCCGAGGTCGAGGCCGGGACGAGGCCGTGGTAGAGACGCTAGGACAATCGGACGTAGGAAACCAACCATCAATGTCGATCGGGAAGATAGTTCTCGAAGAAGAAAAAGAAATCAAGCAAGAAACAACGACAATAAGTCAAAAGAAGCCGCAATTCAAGATCTCTCTCGAAGATGAGAAGAACGAAGAATACAAATCAATGTACGAGAAGATTAACCACTACGTACATACTATGACCCTAACCCCGATTCATTCTAACAAGATCGAGGGTATGGTGGTCAAAGAGGTACGTAACGACGGTGCAAGGCCAATCAAATTCTACCGCGGTGCTTCTTCCTCCAAAACTCGAAAATGATGTACAATTCGAAGATGTCACTTCATCGAATTAATGGAATTACCTTCGAGTGGTACTCTCCCCGTGTTCAAAATTTAATTCAACGTGGTTTCTTACCTCGACAATGGACAAAAGGCCAATCACAACATTTTGAAAAGTTATGGAATAACTCCTGCCGTCCTCCCAATTCAAAGCATGGACTCGGATTCAACACAAGTAGGTCGGCTGACGATACCGAATTTTGCTTGGTTGTCACTTGCAAGTCCAATGAAAACCGCATGGAAACTACGTACGAACTCGAAGATTTACAAATCGGAGACGCTCCACCGTAATTCGAAGAAGAAATTAAATCTACAATAGATGAGTTAATGGAAGTTAACTTAGGTACTAGCGAAGAGCCTAGACCTACCTTTGTTAGCTCCTTACTCAATAAAGAAGACTCCGAAGAAATAATCAAATTGTTAATGAAATTTAAAGACTGTTTTGCTTCGGAACTACGACGAGATGCCAGTGATTAGCTCCGCAGGTCAGTACCATAAGCTAGGAGTGGATCCTACTTCTGTCCCAGCCGACAAGGTCCCGTAAGAATGCGTCTAGAAATCGAACAACAAGTCATACCGAAGTTAAAAAGCTACATGACGCTAAATTTGTCCGTGAAGAACAATACCCGACTCGGTTAGCCAATGTGGTGCCGCCGTAAAGAAGAATGGTCGATCGAATTTGTGTGGACTTCGCAGATTTAAACAAGGCATGTCCAAAAGATGAATTCCCTCTACCGATCCCAGAATCGATGATCGATATTGCTTCGACACATGAAATATTCTCATTCATGGATGGATCTTCAGATACAACCAGCATAAAAATGGCTCCAGTAAGATGAAAAGCTTACAAGCATTCGAACGCCGATCGAGTATTTTGCTACACAAGTGATGCCATTCGGATCGAAGAACGCAGGAGCAACTTACCAAAGAGCAATGACAAGAATTTTTGATGATCTCATCCACAATCAAGTCGAGTGCTACGTGGACGATGTCGTCATCAAAAGCAAAGTAAAGGACAACCACTCGTATGATTCGAGAATTGTTTTCGAACGATTAAGACAATTTAACCTTAAGATGAATCCCTTAAAATGCGCCTTCGGTGTCACCTCCGGAAATTCTTAGGATTCGTTGTCCGACATCGTGGAATTGAAATCGACCCGGAGAAGATTAAAGCCATCTTAGAAATGCCGCCTCCCAAAACCTTAAAACAACTACGATCTTTTCAAGGGAAGTCGGCATATCTTCGACGCTTTATCTCAAACTCCGTCAGTAGGTGTCACCTTTCTCGCACTAGTTAAAAAGGACGCCAAATTTATTTCGGGAAGAGAAATGCCGTAAGGCCTTCGAAGACATTAAACGATATTTAATGACACCTCCTCGTCTTAGCAGCCTCTAGCCTCGTGTAGACCGCCGATACTTTACACCGCGGCTCTAGACGACTCTCTCGAGCCCCGTTAGCCTGTGTCAATGATGAGGGTAAAGAAAATGCTCTTTACTACTTAAGCCGTCGTTTACTCCCGACGGAAGTAAGGTATCCCGCAATCGAAAAGCATTGTTTGGCCCCGATCTTCGCCGCTCAAAAGCTCGTGCACTACATGCTTTCTCATAAGGTCAACTTGATTTCGAAGTTTAATCCATTGCAATACTCGATGACTCGTCCAACACTTTCCGGCAGACTTGCGCGATGGTCAATGATATTATCGCAATTCGATATAACTTTCGTGCCTCTTCGTGCCGTAAAGGGACAAGTCTTAGCAGTACTTCCTCGCAAAGACACCCTTTGCCGCCGAATCTCCCCTCAATGACGATTCGCCGTATGAACAAATAATGAGCCTAGAAGACCCCGATGATCGACGTTGGGAATTGTATTTCGACGGAGCATCTTCAAGACACAAAGACGAAGAATCGCAAGTGATAAGTGCCCGGTAAGGCAGAATCAGGCTAATCTTTATAACACCGGAGCGGGGATGTTAAGATACTCCTACCACTCGACGTAACCGTGTACAAACAACGAGCGTAATACGAGGCCCTCATAACGGACCGGAATTAACTATTCAAATGGGGATAACAGTACATCAACATCTACGAGGATTCATGCTTAATCATTCAACGTATCACCGGACAATACGAGAATTTTAAAGCCAAGACTCGAGCAATACTTCCAGTATGCCGTACAGCTGTTGGAACAGATTCCAAATGTGACGATCTACAAAATTTCTAGAAAAGAAAATGCTTTAGCAGATGCGTTAGCTCGTCTCGCAAAAGAATTTGCCTGCTTGCAGGATGAATCAGTGGAAGTGTCAGCTCACTGACGTCGTGTCCTATCACAACTTGACATGTACATGATACACAAATCGAAAAAGAAAAAGAATCAAGCTAGAAGAAGGATAGTAAAACACAGAAGATCGGGCGACACCTATCGATGACTACCCGCAAACAAGAAAACTACCGTGACAATAGGTCGCTAACCCATCGTATCAAGAAAAGAACTCGTCTTACGCATTAATAAACAACACATCGTACGTAAGGTCTTTTCGATCAAATGCGGCTAAGGTGCCTAAGCGGGTCCGAGGCCCGTGAAATTGTTAAAGAGGTGCATTCAGACTCGCGGCGCTCACCACGGGTCCAAAGATGAAAACGAAAATTAAAAGACTAGGGTACTACTCGGCCCTCGATGATGACCGACCGCATGAAAATCGCCAAGAGCCGTCACCAATGCCAAGTGCACGGAGTGGTTCTACACCAACCTCCAAATGTGCTACATCCGACAATCGCGTCGCGGCCATTCGAATGTCGGGGCACGTATATAGTGGGTCCGATGAACCACCATCTTCGAAAGGACATCGTTTCATTCTTGCGGCTACAGATTACTTTTCCAAGGGCAGAGTGCGCTCCACTTAGAGAAGTGAAAGCACACCACGTGCTGCAATTTTTCAAGAACCAAGTTGTCTACCGTTTCGGAGTGCCGCGCAGATCATCTCGTATAATGGGTCAGCATTCAGAAGCACACAAATCAACAATTTTGTCAGAGACACGAATCGACCGGCGATACTCAACAATTTACTACCCAAGAGCAAACGGCCTCGCCGAGGCTTTTAATAAAACTCTCGTTCAAATCTTAAAGAAAACCTCGGACGATAATAAGAGAAATTGGCACGAGAAGTTGTTAGAAGCCTTATGGGCCTACCTGACAACCTTCGAACTCCTACTCAAGCTACACCTTACGCTCCGGTGTATGGGTCCGAGGCAAGGTTACCTTTAGAGGTTCAGCCTTCCTTCACTCGTAATTGCAATCGCAAACAAGATCACGACGAAGAAAACGCCAAATTACGACTCGAAGAATTAGAAAGCTTCGAAGGGAAAAGACTTGCAGCAAGCAACGAATTTAGAACTATATCAAGCTAAGATGGTTCAAACCCATGACAAACCGGGTCCACCCAAGAACCTTCAAAGTCGGTGACTTAGTTCTCGTTCTCAAGAGACCTATTCTCGCACACCGCAAGATAGAGGAAAATTTGAACCCACTCGGGAAGGACCGCTTCGTGGTCGAAGCAAGATACTCGGAGGTTCCTACCGCCTAGTGAATCGCCAGTGGAGAACGACATATGCTTCCGATCAACGGACGATACTTGAAAAAGTATTACGCTACCCGATGTTTCGAAGGAATGAATTCTTCATCCCTAAGAAACACGGGTGAAGTAATTACTTGTGATCGGGTCCGAACCCAAAAATAATAAAATGTGCTAAGATAAATAAAATCATGATAATTAAGTTTTCCTTGTTTTCTTTTCCAAATCAAAATCTCTTCCCTCGATCTTATCCCACTTCATTCCCGTTAAATTTCAAAATATAAGAATAATAAAAAATGTATCTTTAATAAACATTTTCTTAATGTTCTTGTTCTTAAGTACAGCCCTCGATCCTTTTCCTTGTCTTTTCGCAGGAAATGTCGAACCGGCGGTTGGTCCTGAACTTTAAGAATGGCGTAAGCCTCGCACTCGATGAAAAGAGGGTGAAAGATGGAGCGATAATCGAGATCGACTCGGATTTCGCACCAAGCAGCCTACAAGACGAGGAAAGTGACCGGGTCCCGCTAGCCGAGAAGAACTACCCGGCAAACAAAGGATGAAAGTGGGTGGCCCAAGCCACCAATCCAAGCAACAAGAAAAGAAAGGCAAACAGCCGAAGAAGACAAGAAAATGAAGTCCGTAGTGACTACAACAGAGGGCAGTGCTTGTCACCGCCGCGCCCGCAGATATTCAAGAAGTTCGGAGAGCTACTCTCACAGCCAACGCAACGAAGAAATAAGAATCGCCGCATCCGTAAGATGTTAACAAAACTAGCCGCGACCACCGCGACGAGACACTCGCTAATGCCGCACATCACACTTCAAGGACACCGGCTCACCAGTAACTCCGAAGAAAGGAGGCCACCTCCTAGAATAACGTAAAGAACCAGTGGAAATCTCCGTAAGATCGAAGAAAGAAGGGTACCACGCCACCGGATAGAACCACCAGCAATGGCATGACCTTGTCATGCGAGCAACCCCGGGGATGTCCCGACGTGCATCATCCCCGAGGAGCCGAGGTATGCAGGAGAACGTGAAGGGATCGAACCATATATCCCACAATATGTCACAAGGCCTCGCCATCCGCAGATCATTCCGGAATACGAGCCGGAGAGGATGCGAATGTTGAAAAGAAAACTTTCGAATACTTCGAGAGAATTAAAGGAAGAAGAATCAACATACTAGAAGGCCTCGAGCTACATACCGACGTATTCTCGCAGTATGAACAACAAAGAATCGTGGATCGTATCCGGATCTGAAAAGAATGGGCCGAGCAGGCCGCCTGAGGGAAAACACCTACTCGAACCCCGGAGATGGATGCCGTGGAAAGGAAGAATCACAATACAATGCGGATGTCGCTACAACTTCGTCGAAGACAAGAAGGGAAACCCACCGGGAATACTCCGTCACGGGCAAGTAGATCCGATGCCATTCGTCATCAAGAGAATGGTAAAGAGATTGATAACATGGAGGGTACCGCGCAGTATCGCATACCCAATAGCCGCATTATCAACATCTACAAACAGGTGACCGCATACCCCCACATATCGATCACCACGACTTCGTCGACCCTTCGCACGGTCTCTTTCTCGAATGAGTGCAACATCATGTTCGGATCCGACCTCCGGATAGCAGTCCCGGTGAGTTCCGAGGGCCGAAGAAGATACCTTTACCGGTAGGTTCCGTCATGATACCGCAAGGGTAACGGAGCAGTATATCGCTAAGCATTGCATACCAGGGTACCAAGAAGCGAATCTCGCTTACTTTCGAAGGATGGACGACAAGAAGACACCTTACCATTTCCAACCTGCATCCGCAGCTAGAGAACCTCCGGCCTTACGAGCCGTGAGTTACATGGGAAATATCACACCTCCAATGTACATCCAACTCGCATCCTCGCCAAGGATGGCTTGGAAGGTGATGTTACTAACCATGTACCTCACTATTCGTACATGGATTTTTCGACAGATGATTCTTTCGATGGATCAACAAAGATCATACATAATCCGTTTTGAGTCTACATGGATTGTATGAAATATATTCCGTATCGAGTTGTATCGACGTATCTTCAACATGATTGGAATGAAAGTGACCATGTCACGTTTTTGGCCTTCACCTCTTTTGTGCAAATTGATCGGGAAACGCCATTAAAGTTAAATGAACTTCGAACAAAGAACGAAAAGAAATAAAAAGAAGAATAAAAGAAAACTTTCTAAAAAATCTAAAATGACGAACACCAAATTCACATGAACATTAAATGAACGATAAAATAAAATTAACCATTAAAAGATAAACGAAATCAACATAAATGTTAAATCAAATTCTCAATCAAATTCCAACCACTCGATCACATTTCAAATTCAATCATTCCAAATTTCAAAATACAAATTCTGAACCAAATTTCAAATCAGATCAAATCAAGTTTCAAATTCAATCATCCAAATCTCAAATTCAATCTTTCCAAATCTCGAATCAAATTTCAATCTCTTTCAAACTCTCAAAATCAAATTCCATCCTTCCAAACTTCAAAATCAAATTCTCAATCAAATTCTCAAATCCAACTTTCGATCGAAATTTCAGAATTCTGATCCCTATGCACCAAATACTTCCAAATTCAAATTCTCGATCAAGGATTCTACATCCAAGATCGCATCCAGTTTCAGACTCTGATCTATTGCACCGAAATACATCAAATTCAAACTCTTAAGTCAAGGATTTTACATCCGAGATTGCACACTCTAGATCCTTCCATATTGTACCGAAATACATCCAAATTCAAATCTTTCGGGTCGAGGATTTCACAGTCTCAAGATCACACGCTTCAGAATTCTATCCCTATCACCGAAATACATCAAATTCAGATCTTCGGTCGAGGATTTTACATCCAAGATCGCATCTTTAGGATTCTTCCTACGCATCGAAATACATCAAATTCAAACTTTGGTCGAGGATTTTACATCCAAGACGCATCGTTTAGATTCTTTCCTACGCACCGAAATACATCAAATCAAACTCGGGTCGAGGATTTTACATCCAAGACCGCACCGCTTAGGATTCTCTTCCTATCGCACCGAAATACATCAAAATTCAAACTTTTCGAGTCGAGGATTTTACATCCAAGACTCGCACCGCTTTAGGATTCTTTCCCTATCGCACCGAAATACATCAAATTCAAACTTTCGAGTCGAGGATTTTACATCCAAGACCGCACTCGCTTTAGGATTCTCTTCCTATCGCACCGAAATACATTAAAATTTAACCTTTCGGGTCGAGGATTTTACATCCGAGACCGCATTGCTTTAGGATCTTTTCCCTATCGCAATGAAATACATCACATCAAAATCAAACTCTTCGAGGTTAAGGATTTTACATCCAACACCGCTTTGCTCCGAGATCTCTTCTCATTGCAACGATTCAATCTAATCAATTCAATTTTCTTTCGAGGTCAAGATGTTACATCTAAAACTTCGTAATCCTAATTTTCATTTCAAATCAAATTCCTCAAATTAATTTCGACAAACTTCAATCTAAATCGAAACTCCAAGCTAAAATTTAAACTCACACATCAAAACATAAATTGAAACAAAATAAAATCTAAATCGAAATTCCCTCGTATCATGTGATTTGGGATTCACCTCCTTTTCCTTTCCCTGCCGAGAGTTCAAGAATCTCCGAGCTTCGTAGATATACTTGACACTCCCCAGCGAGAATTCTTCTACTTCGTCCTAAGTTCGTCACTTGGACATCTCGTGTTGGTTTTGTTGATCGCTTCGGTCAACACCAATACGCGCGGTGTGCTCCGTCACTCACCACACCTATCGGGGTCCATTTGTCGACCTCATTTTCGATGAGGTCTTCCTTCTTCTTCTTTAGTGCTATAGATCTAGCCTTAGCTTTTCCTTTCGACTATCTTAGAGGACTAGAATCGGGACCCGCCTTTTAGAAATTCAAACCACTTCTAAACTCCCCGCAAACTCCACAAACTCGACTATAGACCCCTAATCACCTGGAGGGTCGAAATCAAATATGGAAGTTTAAAGGATGAGTTCCTATAGACTCTTTCGCCTTAGGACCGCCCCGGGTAGCCCGGTCTCGGTGAAGGGGCCGACACATACACTACACTTACACACTACATTTCCACACACTTCCTAAAACCACACCCATACCCAACTCGACCTCCCCGACTCATGTAGGTGATTCACATGGATGGTCCTTAACCCCTAAGCCCTCGCGCAAGAGGTTGTGAACAACATAGCTGAATGCCTCAAATGAGTCCTTTCATGGCTCATATGGGCTTGATATGGCTTCATGGCTCAACCAAAATGATTTCACCCCACCCAAATCCACCCAATCTTCAATTTCCCAAATTTTCAATTTTTGACCCCTGGACCCTACACCTACTAAACCTACCCAAAACCTTCAAATTACCCAAATTTTGCAAAAATTTCCTAAATTACCTAAAATTTTCCAAAATCAATCCCAAACACCTCCACATCACTCAAATTGATCATCCATACCCAAAAATACCAAAAATTCCAAAAATACCTCCCAATACCCTCCAAATACCCAAAATACCCTTCTTGGCCTAAAAATCAAAAAAATTCAGAAAATTCCCAGAAAATTCCAGAAAATCCCAAATATTCCCAATTTCATTTTGTCCAACTACACCATGGGCCAATTTTGTCAATTTACCCTACTTTTGTCAAAACCCCCAAATTGACCCATTTTAACCCTAAGTGAACCCAATGTCAAACCAAACATACCCAATTGACCCCAATTTTGGTCCAATTCAATTCTAAACTTCAATTCAACATTCCCAATACCAATTTAGACCAAATCCAAGTCCAATTTGATTGACATTTGGATCCAATCTCACTTTGGGCCTTAAAGCCCAAATTTGGACCCATGACCCAAACTTAGCCCAAACTAACCCAATTCAACTCCAATTAACCCCAAATCTTTTCTAAACCTTCCTT
Organism: Papilionanthe hookeriana x Papilionanthe teres; assembly: GCA_022702705.1. Classification (NCBI taxonomy): domain Eukaryota; kingdom Viridiplantae; phylum Streptophyta; class Magnoliopsida; order Asparagales; family Orchidaceae; genus Papilionanthe; species Papilionanthe hookeriana x Papilionanthe teres. The sequence continues at coordinate 43,967 of JAKZJZ010000499.1, forward strand.
AACATCCTCATAAACAAAATACTAACATGATTTGCCCAAGATTTTGACCCAAACCCCACTCAAATTCAACCCAAAATCAAAAGGCCCAATTTCGACCTAAACCCAAATCTAACCCAAATGAGCCCAAACCTCAAAATTAAGACCCAACCAAAGCCAAAACCTCTTTGAAACATTCCCATAAACATTTCTTGATATTTATTTTACATCAATTTCAACCCTAGCCCAACATTGGCCCAAGTTAGCCCACTTCGACCTACATTGGCCCATTTACCAAATAAACCCAAATTCAACCCAATTCAAACCCCAAACCACCTTAAATCTATTTCAAGTTATTCATGAAACATCCCTAAACCAAATACCAACAACTATTTGGCCCAAAGCTACTACACAAAATTCCCATCCATGAATGCACATCCTTAAACTTAAAAAGCCCACTTCCCTTAAACCTTCTTAAAAGCCCATTTCACTTCAAAATTCAAAAGCCCAAATCTATCCTAAAGCCCACATGACATCTCCATTCGTCATCCATTTAATTAAAATCCATTACCTAAGTCCTAAAGTCACCAATCAAATTATTCCAAATCAAGCTTCATACAAATTTCCATCAAAACATCCAAAATTCTTAAAACCCATTTTCATGAAACAAATCAACCTTTTCCCAACGCCAAATGAAGCCATGAACAAGCCATTCTCAAGCCACATGAAGCCATGCAGGGCTTTGACATGTCATTATGTCCATTTATGGCAAGAAGAGGGAGTTCTTTCTTAAACCTCCTTTAACCCTGATTTAGCCACTTAATCATGTCACACACTAAACCATGTTTAGCCACCTCATCATGGATGGAGACCCTTCACCATTCCTTCTAAGCCGACCTAAATGATTTACCTTCATCCCAAGCTCGAGCTATGGAAGGTGCACCCAAGCCCAAAATGGTGGGTTGACCCAAACCAAGCCAAAGTGAGCCTTCTCCCATTCCATTTAAATTCAAACTCACTTTACACATGTCAAACCTCAATCGACTACACTAAACCCTCACCCGACCCACCCGACCAAGATGGTGACCATCGCCTCGGCCGGCCGCCACCGTGCCGCCGGAAAACACCATGGCCGAGAGCTCACATGTGAGCCCAACATTGAAATTCTCACTCGCCGAGCCGCCCCATGCCTAGCGGTCACCATGAGCCGATCTTCTCCTCACCAAGAGCAACTCGATCCCAAGCCCTAACTCTCTCCGAGAGGCCTTCCACCCTCTCCTATTTAAACTCGACCCCTCTCGGCCATGAGAGGAGCCGAAACAAAACCTTAAGGAAACTCCGCCAAAATCACTCCGTATCACTCTCCATACACATGAGCACCCGATCCCCACCGAGATTCCAGCCGCCATTTCTTCTACTCGAGCCTCAATTTCGAGCTCAAACTTCAGCACAAAAACCAGGACACTTCTCCACAGCTGAGCCAATCCCCAAATCGATTGGCTCTACACCTTCACTCGTACCAAGGGAAGGTGTCCACCACCAAAAGCCCCATCTCCAGAGCCACCCAGCTTGCTCCAGCCCTCCAAGCTTTGTGATCGGGCTTGGTCGAAATCATATCCGGACAATTCACTGCACTCAGAGACTTCATCTCGGAGCTTGCCGGGACCCAATCGAAGGTGCAACAACTCTCGATCGAAGCCACACTTCTCTGAGCCAAGGTATGAGCTAACTCTCCATCCCGAGCTTCTGGAGATTCTTCATTTCGAATGCCTTAGTTTCAATGCATGTTAGCCGTATAGATGTGTTCGTCTCTTCAAGACGAATCCATAGAGCATAAGAACATGAAAATCCATTGAGAATCGAGTGAGATCTTAGGGATTTAGTGTGGACGGCTCTCGGCGAGAACACTCGGGGACGATGAACGGATGCCGTCCATTCGATACACGCGCGCGACGGACGGCCGGGATCGGCGTCGGACCGAGAGACGGTACGAGAACCGCGGGGCCCGAGCCGCCGACTCGAGTGGCGGCGTCGAATGGGAGCGCGACGCGTGTGCGTTCGGAGCTGCCGAGGTTGCAGCTGGCGCCGCGTGGATAAATAGAAAATTAGGGGTATTTTCTTATTTATTTAATTCCCTAAACTTCAAAAATCCATATCTTTGTGTAGAAAAATCACAAAAATAAAATAAAAATACCCTCTCGCTCAGATGAATCGTAGGAGAATAATGTGGAAAAGAAATCATTTAATTTAATTAAGTATTTTATTTTTTATGATTTATTTACTCTCGCATACATTTAATTCTCCATGCATGTATACAATTCACCATGGCATGAGACCATGTAGCTTAAGCCTCCGAACTCGGGAACATTCCCCGAATTTTCCAAGGTCGTAGGCCATCTCTGTGAAAAGTTATTTATTTTTCAAATGCATGTTGCCGTTTTCGAGTATTTTAATTCCAAAAATTAGCATGTTGTGAAATAAATTCTAGAAATATTTGGTGATGTTCCTTACGACTCGCAGAACTCTAGGAAAAATAGGACTCGAGTTAATTCACTCAGATTAACCCTAATCGGCTTAAACACCCAAAATAGATCTTTAATTAATTAGAGTTAACCAAGTATCAAATTGACTTGAAATTAATTCTCCACTGACCTTTAGGATCAGAGGAATCCACCATAAAAATTCGAGATCAATCGGACTCGGTTAACCCCACTAATCGGGTCGATTAAGCCACTTAGCCATTTTAAACTTTAAAAATTCATAACTTTTAAAATACTTTTTAAAAATTCACCAAATTGGTTTTGGAGCCTCTCTGATATCAGGGGAACCTAAGAAAATTAAAATTTCAATTTTCTAAAAAAGTTGATTTTTAATAATATTTTAATATTTTTAATAATTAAAAAATAATAAAAATCACAAAAATAATAAAATTCACCAAAATGTCACATTTTGAATTTTAATCACTTAGGAACAAATCCCACATTTTTCCTAAGTCTATTTAGTGAGATATTAAATTTTAAAGCCCTAGGGTAATTTTAAAATTAAAAAAATGTATTTTCTAGCATTTTCACTAAAATAATTATTATAAATCATAGAAAAATCAGAAAATTGCAAAATTTGTTTCTCTGGTTTCCTTGATATTAGAGAGATTTTTGAAAAATATAAAATCCATTTTTCAACATTTATTTTATTTTTAAATTAATTAACACTCCAAAACTCAAAATAATTATAATAAAAATAATATAATTCAAAAAATCACCAAAATTGGTCCAAGTGCTTCTCTGGTCATTAGGAATGTCCCCTAATTTTCTTAAGGACAGAAACTTTCTTTTGGTCATGTTATCAA